>JACXGM010005441.1:12910-35335 GCA_016801145.1 Umbra pygmaea | reverse complement strand
CTTTATTGGGAGTGTCTTGCTAATTGCCTATAATTTCCACCTGTTTTCTGTTCCATTTGCATGACAACATGTGAAATTGATTGTCAATCAGTGCTGCTTCCTGAGTGGACAGTATGATTTCACAAAAGTGTGATTGACTTGGAGTTGCATTGCGTTGTTTAAGTGTTCCCTTTTTTTTTTGCAGTGTATACACACACACACACACACACACACACACACACACACACACACACACACACACACACACACACACACACACACACACACACACAATATCAAAAAATATACAATACCCTTGCCTCGTTTCCACTCCAAACACTTTCCCCAGGAACTAGGGACCTTGGGGTGTACAGTACTTGTTCTGTTTCGACCACAGGGACCAGGGACTAAATAAAGTTTAAGGTACATTTTTTCCCGGTTAAAAAGCACCTTGTCATTACGATATAGATGGATGAATGTGTTCTAGACCAATATGCCAATATTTATAACCATTCATGGTGGTCTTTGTAATGCTTTGCTTAAAATCGCCCCCCCCCCCCCAAGCAGATGGCGCCCTAGGCGACCGCCTAGGTTGCCTATGCCTAGAAACGCCCCTGTCGATATTGTTGTTGGTCAATAAACAGGTTCCCTACACTCCTTACCCCTCAGTCACATGAGCGACAAAAGACAGCGACAAAGCGACAGGCTGCCATTCATTTTCAATGCGAGTGGCTGTTTGCCCAGAGACAATTGACAAGCTTGTTGCTGCCGCGAGCAAGGCGGGGCCAAAATAGACAAGAAGTCTATTTTATGCAAATGCTGAGCGACGTGACAAAGCGACTGCCAATTGGAGTGAAGGCAGCGTGACGTATATTTGTTGGTTGCTCGAGTCGAAGATAATAATTCAAGATGGCGGAAACGCTTCGGGACATCGTATTTCTGTATATATCTGAATTGTTTGGCATATTATCTCATATATTTTGTAACTTCTATCGAGAAATACATACTTTTAAATCTAAAACATTGTTCTTGTGACTTGACAATACATCTGAAGTGACTTGTAAGACCATGCCGATGCTAGACAACAGCATGCTAGTATCAGTACAGAAACGCCCACCAAGTGAGTGCGTGTCACTGTCTTTTGTCGCTCGTGTGACTGTAGGGTTACCCTCCATACTCTCTACTCTGGAGAACTTTGGTCCTTTTACTGGCTACAAGTTTAATCTCCAAAAGAGTGAGCCATTTTAAATTCTCCTCTATATTCACTATGGAAAACACATTCCCCCTCTCCCTTATTGACAATGCCTTCTCTCTCTGGGCAAGTAAAGGTATTAAGACCTATCCGTGACCTTTATGACAATAGGCTAGTATATTCTCTAGCTTCCCCAATCTGGCCTCAACACTTTTTGCCTTTATCTCACTTTGTCCCACTATAGAAACGTAAACTTTTTTACATTTCGTAAATGTACGAGGCTTCACGGTTTTATTGCTCCTTGTTTTATAATTTTTAACGTATCACCATGAGAACAGCTTGGTATTATGGCATTCGACAAACAATCTTCCTGGGAGCGGGACATTGATGTTGAATTCACAGAGGAGTTGTGGGTTAAGACAATCGACAGAAATCACAATTACATATTGTTCCCTTCTAGGACATACACAGTTTAAAGTTGTTCATAGAGTTCATTACTCCAAGAACAGACTGCCTGAAATGTAGCCTTTTTGTTACAGATGTCAATTCTCCTTTATCATATGTTGTTTCTATGCCCTAAGCTATCGGACTACTGGGACTCTGTCTTCCAGATGTTAGGGCATTCGACAAGGCTCTATACTTGGCCCTTGGCTGTTTAG
The DNA here is from genome assembly GCA_016801145.1 of Umbra pygmaea. Classification (NCBI taxonomy): domain Eukaryota; kingdom Metazoa; phylum Chordata; class Actinopteri; order Esociformes; family Umbridae; genus Umbra; species Umbra pygmaea. The sequence continues at coordinate 33,505 of JACXGM010005441.1, read as the reverse complement.
TCTCTTTATAGATGAATTACCTCTACACTGCTTAGTTGTCAGCTTTATGCGGATGATGCAGTTCTTTATGCACCCGCCAAGTCACCTGAGCAGGCTGCAGTCCAATAGTATGTCTGACAGCCAACAGTGGCTCACCCAAAATCAGTTAGTTCTAAATCTCTCAAAAACAGTCTCCATGTGCATTTCCATTAAAAAACTTGATTTAAAAGGAAGATTTAATATTAATTTACAAAATAGAGAAATTCATCCAGTTACAGAATATAAATATCTAGGATAGGTTTTAGATCCTCAACTTAAATTTGACAAGCATATAAAGAAAATCATAAAAAATTACAAAGCAATCTCAACTGTTTCAAATTAATAAGAAGCTACATCCCAAACCAGGCAGCCCTGCTGTACATGCATGCTATGATTTTTTACAATATATCACTGCCTGACAGCATGGGCACAAGCCGCTCCCACTGAAACCAAACGCAGAGGCTCTCTATACAACCGAGCAATACAAATTATGGATAAAAAAACAATACGGCATCATCACTGTACCATCCTCAAGAAATATAATTTAATGAATTTTGATAGCTTTAGCAATTTTTGCTTTCACAAGTGCATTAATCATTTAGCCACCTGAGCCACTAAGTTCATTTGTTCAGAGACAAAACAGCATTCGAGTCATTAGTTCCACAAATTATGACTGTAAAATACCATACTGTAGAACCAGCTTTGGACAGACAACCTTTTCTGCGAAGAGCTCGAAACTCCGGAACTCAATACCATCTGACATCAAGACTGTTCCTGACTTTAAAGTGTTTACTTCTAGGCTTAAAAACTGGTTAAAAACAAACCAAAAGTGTACTAATTTTTTATTATTGTAAGTAGGTAAGAGTTATATAGTATATGTTTGTTTATATATCATGTTTAGATTTTGAAATTGAAGTAGTGAAGTATGTAAATTCTATTGTGTACATTACAAAAGCCCAACCAGGGACAAAAGTTGAAAATTAGCATTAGCTATAAACTTTATATGCAGCATCTCAGTGATTAGCTTTGTTTTGACACTATGTTTGTTTTCATTGTCCCTGTCAAATAAATAAAGTTTAAAAAAAAACAATTTCATAGTGCTTAAAATTACCCTTCTCCCCTGATGGCAATTTTGGTGTTCCGGAAGATTTGCTCACATTCAACTTCAAACACGCAGACATTGTTGCTTTTACTACACCAGTTGCTCGATTGAGAATCCTACTGCAATGGAGGTTTTCCCAGCCTCCCTCAGTTTCTCAATGGCTTAGTGGTGTTATGTTCTTCCTGTGAGTACAGAAAATGAAGTTCTCTTCTGGGCAAAAGTTTTTTTTAAAATGTGGCAGCCTTTAATTTCTTTTTTTTTAAGGGTTTCCAGAGACTCCCTGCTTACACATGAAAATCCAGAGTGTTAACCTAACTCGTTCTGGAGTTAATTTCAAAACCGTTAAAGTCCAAACTATACTGAGTGAATGTCTATTCTAAGATTATTAACGAAAAAAAAAAAATCAAAGAATATTTTTCTCTACTATAGATTGGCTTTTAAATAACAAACCATATAATTGGCTAGACCAGCCCTCGGTTACTATGTGTGAAGATTTTGCCATGTTTTTAAATAATAAAATAACACAGATTAGATCTGCTATTGATCAGACCGATAATTTTTCTATGGATGAATTGGGAAGTTATCCACACCATAAAATGGATATGCTCAGGACAGTTAATAAAGAAAATCTTATGCAAATTATTTCTCAAATAAATTCCTCTTCCAGCTATCTTGACCCTATACCAACAGTATTTCTAAAGAGGTATCACATTGTATGATAGACCATGTCCTTGATATTGTTAATTGTTCCCTGGAAACAGGCATTTTTCCAAATGCTCTTAAATGTGCTGTTGTGAAGCCACTTTTAAAGAAACAAAACCTTGATTGCTCTCTCCTTAATAATTACAGACCAATTTCTAACATATCATTTCTAAGTAAGATTCTAGAAAAAGATTTTTAATTTTTTAGATGAATATAATATTCAGGAGAAATATCAGTCCGGTTTTAGACAGGGTCATAATATGGAAACAGCTTTACTAAAAGTTGTAAATGATCTGAGATTGAATGCAGACAAAGGCAATGCCTCAGTTTTAGTGCTTTTAGATCTAAGTGCAGCATTTGACACAGTTGATCATTGTATTCTGCTTAACAGATTGGAAAAACTTGTTGGTCTCTCTGGTAATGTTTTAAATTGGCTCAAAACATATATAACAGAAAGGAATTTTTTAGTTAACATAGCTGACTGTATATCAAAGTTACACAAAATAAAACGAGGTGTTCCATAAGGATCAATTCTTGGGCCTGTTTTATTTTCATTATATATGCTCCCTTTGGGCAGCATAATTAAGGAATACGACATGAATCTTTATGCTGATGATATACAGTTATACATCTCAGTTGAGTTAGGAGATACTGTTGTATTAGATAGGCTGGCTGATTGTCTGTCCAGTATTGTAAAGTGGATGAACAAAAACATTTTGAAATTGAATGAAGACAAAACTGAAATTCTTATTGTAGGCCCAAAACTTGAGCGGGAGAGGATAGAGGCTGGATTGGGTCCCCTTGCCCTACAATCTAAGAAAAAGCTAAAGATCCTAGGTGTCACTTTGGATTGCGATTTGAGTTTTAAGTCTCATATTAATCAAGTGACCAAAACGTGTTTCTATCACCTGAGAAATATAGCCAGAATTCGCCCTTTTTTATCTTTGGATGATGCCAAAAAACTCATTCGTGTTTTATTTTCTCTCATCTGGATTATTGCAATGCTATGTACACTGGCCTACCTAAGGGTACTATATTGAAGCTACAATTAATACAAAATGCTGCAGCCAGAGTACTATTGAAACTAAAAAAGAGAGAACATATTACACCGGTTTTAATGGAATTACATTGGTTACCAATTAATCAAAGGATCGATTTTAAGGTTCTTTTATTTGTCTATAAAACTCAGCACAATTTGGCACCTTTATACATTTCAGACTGTTTGTCAAGGTACATTCCAAATCGTAGATTTAGATCCTCTAATGCTAATCTACTGGCATATTATCCAGTTACTTATAAACGATCTGGTGGTGCTTCTTTTAGCCACTATGCTCCAAAAATTTGGAACTCTGTACCAAATGAAGTGAAAGAGGCTACTAGTATTCATAATTTTTAAAGACAGCTTAAGACATATCTTTTTAAAGGTGCTTATCAGTAGAACAGTACTATGTGAAGTTATGTACAAGTTTATTTTATTTCCTATTTATTTGTAATTATTTTTATATTGACATTGTGTGAACTTGTTATTGTCTGTAAAGCACTTTGCGTTGCATCCCATGTATGAAAAGTGCTATATAAATAAAGGATTATTATTATTATTATTATTATTATTATTATTATAATGTAACACTTGCAACACTTCACATTTAGATAGAGTTATCCTAACCCTTTACAGAATATTAATAACCACTGTGTGAACAGATATTTATTACACTCTACACTGGAGTTATCTTTAATATTTCACTCAACACTAGTGTTAACTAACATGTATTTGAATCTACAATATTGTGAAATACCAAATGCATGTGTCAATTTGTCAAATTTGCAAATATCCCAGCATGCCTTGTGACAAGTTTTGTTTTTGTTACAAATATGTTGGAATACAATACTGAAAGGATATCCAACAGTTGTAATATTTAATCACCCACATCCTGCATTCAATAGATCTGCAATGGTGAAAGACTTACAACCTAAACTAGACTCAGGGTTGCCAGGTCAAACAGAAAATTCTAGCCCATTGATTGCTCAAAAACAGCCCAAAATGCCTTAAAACTAGTCCAATTTGTTTGTGTCGCCACTGAGTTAATAATTCCAATACTTTTTTCCACAATGTACCTTTAAATGTGATTTTTTACCCTATTCTCTTAATTTCTAAATGTTTATTTGTTCATTCCACAACATGGTTATATCTTGCCTATAATTATCTCCACATACAGTGAGAGAGACAAATGGAAATACAAAGATGATCATGGGATGAGTTCGAGGATCAGCAAGAATGAGACTACAGATGTATTGCAACTTTTGACAATATCTCAACTTGCTGTTCATCTATATCCACATCACTTTTCTCCTGGTGTTTACTGTAACACTTTACTTTTTTAAATCTATACAAATTATTTTATTATTATTATTATTTGTTAGTGTTTTTAATAAAAAGTAAACTTTTTTTGCTATCACATTCGCAGAAGTCTTTGCAATATTTTTTACCTTATTTTGTCCATTTCCCTGACATTTAGAAAATTAAACAGTGTTTAGGTGTCTAGTATGCTAGTAAAAACGATTTGTCTTCATAAACAGGTTTTTTTCTTCCTCAAGTTTCTATAGTGTACTGTGATGCACTCTGATTTCTACTTTCTGATTTATGTTCTGGTCTGAAGAGCCAACAAAATTAACAAATGGTGCAAAATAAAGATTTCCAATTAAGCGCTCTCTTTTACTTCATTCGTTTTGTAGGCACTAAACCAATCACATCAATTATCATGACGTTTGCCTCATGCATGCGCATTGCGCATGTCACATTTGTCTGTTCCGCTCTCCCTGAACTGGCACAGGCTGCAAAATACAGCCATGGTCACATTTATTTATTTGGTAACAATTTATAATAACCATCATTAATAGATGGTAAATTGATAGTTAATTAATGTTTAATACATTTTTATTTCACTGTTAACAAACAATAAAATTATATTTAATTATGTTTATTAATGATTATTAATGCTATAAATTAACAGTTTATTAATGCACACATTATATAATTTATATGCAATATTAGTTATTAGTTAATGATAGAAAAATAGTTTGTAAACCTTTAAGAAACCGTTTATAAAACATCTATAAACATTACCTAAATAGTTGGACCAGATATTCCCATTACTTTGTTAATTGTTACTAATTGGTTTGTAAACTGTATTCAAACAGTGTTAGATTTTCTGATAAGCCGAACTATTATCAGTGCACAAATCACTGTTTTTTGGAACAACAATTAAACAAACAGATTAAATGGTGACAAATGCAGTTACTTGATTCTTTATACCCCACTTATTCATCATTGACTAATTATTACAAACATCAGTTGCAACTATATATTAGCCATTCCAATAATTCATATAGATGGTTTGCAAACCATTTATTTAATTGTTGTAAAGTTTTGTAAACATCAGTCGTAACTTTACAATGGCCAACTAGATAATGTTTATAGATGGTTCAGAAAGGATTTATTAACCTTTTAGCAATGTATTATAATTGTCAGTTGCAACTTTATAATAACCATCCAGACAATATTTATAGGCGCTTTACAAACCAATTACTAACCACTAACAAAGTGTTATTTTCTAAGTGTTTCTAAACCATTTAGCCATGTATTATAACCAGCAATTGCAACTTAATAATAAACATATAGGCCAGCAGCATAAAACCCTGTATTGCACTGCCAGTTTGATTCTAAAGCTAAGCAGGGTCGGGCCTGGTTAGTCCCTGGATGGGAGACCAGTGCTGCTGGAAGTGGTGTTGGAGGGCCAGTAGGGGGCACTCTTCCCTCTTGTCTAAAGATAATTCCCAATGTGCCAGGGCAGTGATGGGACCTCTGCCCTGCATAGGGTGCCATCTTTCAGATGGGATGTTTAACGGGTGTCCTGACACTATGTGGTCACTAAAGATCCCATGGCACTATTCGTAAGAGTAGGGGTGTTAACCCTGGTGTCCTGGACAAATTTCCAATCTGGCCCTCATACCATCATTGCAACCTAATCATCCCTATCTCTCAATTGGCTCATTCATTCCCCTCTTCCCTCTTCGTTGCTGCAAATGAGAAAGTGTTCTCAGTCAACTTGCCTGGTAAAATAAATGTAAATTAAACTAAACTAATGTTTAGATATGGTTTACAAACCAATTAGTAAATATCAACAAAGTGTTGGGAATATCTGCTCCATCTATTTTGATAATGTTTATAGATGTTTATAAACAGTTTCTTAAAGTTTACAAACTTTTTTTAAATCAATAACTTATATTGTATATAATTATTGTTAAATGTATGATATCCTGGATCTGTCAGTAAAAGAAACAAACAACCAACTGTAATCAACATGCCTGATTCTCCCTCTCTCCTCTACGCATCCCACACCTTGACAGAAATGACCGACCAACAAATGAGGGACATGACGCTAAAGGTAGAGGCCCTAGCAGAAGGGCACAGGAGGAGCGACTACTGGGGTCTCTCAATATAATTTCTTGGGGGGGAGTATATCAGTGGTTGCTCTGGAAACCCAGCCAGGGGTGATATACCATCCCCTGCCGACAGGTGGGACAGCAGGGAGCCCTGGCTGGCTCCGTCATCAACACAGCCATTTGAAGAGCTGTTTCCTGGGGGGCAGCTACCCCCTCCCCCACCGGAGTGGGTGGAGGGGCTGCTGCCAGCACCCCCACCTAGGTTCGATGATGTGCTGGACTCTCCTCCGGAGTGGCAGGAAGAGCCGCGCCTACCTCGGCCGGGACTGCTGCAGGAGTTAGTCCAGCACATGTTAGAGGAGCTGAGGAGAGGGCCTTCTGCTACGCTGAGAACAGGGCCCCCTGCTACACTGAGGACAGGGCCCCCTGCTGCTCTGTTACCCGGGCTTCCTGCCTCACGAACGCTCCTTCTGCTGGAGACTGGCGGGCTGCCGCCACTACACCACTCTGCCGTCTTGGGGTGGCTGCCTGTCCGACAACGACCTCCGGCGGACCCTCCGCCTGGGTGAGTGTTTTCAATGGGGGAAATTACTGTTGGGGGGGTTTGCTTCTGCACGCCTGCCCTCCCTTTTTCTCTGCTGGTTTGGGGACACTCTTTTTTTATCCTCATTTACACTGTAAAAAGTAATACCTTTGTTTGGTAAGAGTTTGCATTGGGCATTTTGTGTTGTGTTTACTTCAAGGCTTTTTTAAGTATATTGAACACTATAATAATAGTTAACATCAACCCAGCTAAATCAAGTTGAGTTAACTAATATTGCTGATCATATTTAGTTAAACAATTTTCTTGGTAAATGTAACTCATTTGTACATGATACTAAACCCAATTAAAATGAGTATGGTTCACTTGTAGTAACCTATAATTTAAGTTCCATTAAGTTAATTTTAAAATGAACCTAATCACACGTGAAATGAACCTAATCACACACACGTGAATTAACTCCAGCTTTCATATACTACACTTACAGTCACTTGAAAATTATATTTTTACAAATCAGATTATCTAACTGCTAGTACATTCAGCAGCTATAATCAACCACAACCCTCAGTGGTGAGAACTGCAATGTTGGAACACGATTAGTGTGAGAGATCGCTAAACTACAGTACATAGACGGAAACACTCTTCTCAGTAATGGTTTCAATAAATTAAACCACTTACAGTTTGTATTAGGTTTGAAAAGTAAAGATTATCCTTATAATTTAATAGTCAAACAAATTAATCAATACATGAATGCATAAAGCAGAACATACATGAAAACAAACAATTCTTAAGAAGAAAATGTGCAGAAAAGCATGCTGGGAAATGCAATTCTTAAGAGCAAAAATGGGCGGGTTGTGTCTTTTTACGTCTGACACGTCTGATATAAACTTTTAAAATTAGTTTTGTAAAATCAATTTATAGTGAAGTCCATAGAAATTAATTATATTAAAAAAAATATTGAGTTACAAAAAATTTCACACTTTTTGCTTAGTGATAAGGACCCATGAGTGAATCATCGGTTTAACACGACTTTACATCACCAATCATTCGGCTTAATTTGCTTAACATTAACTTTACATTTATTCAGGATCTGTTAAATTCTGATAACTGTTGCCCACATGCCTGCCGAGATCAGATGGATACATCAAGCATCAGGGGGAAAGTAATGACTACTTGTTTTTATAACCTTACAGCAGTCACATAAATTCTACTCAGATACATTTTTTATGTCAACTCACTTTTATAACACTTCATGTACACAACAATCACATAGTAATAACTACTCAAATAAACTTTGATAGTTTTATTTAAAATATATTGTTGTGTATATACTGACTTATTGTAAGTAAAGGCAAGGTATATTTAATACTTTTTAAGATTAAACAGATAAAATCTACTAAATCTAAACTATTTAAAGTGTTTTAAACCTACATAGTGGGCGTAGCACTTTTAAGAGTGTACATGTATTGTCCCTTTAATAAATTTGACAGCCTCTCTCTGATTTGGGCATCTGTTACAGATAGGTTTTGGTTTAGGTTGGGCTGGTATCTTGTAGTTCGGTTTAATTAATGAGTTTCTGTTTGTGTTGGAAGCACATTTTGTTTGAAGACTGTCCAGGTGCTACATTTGGTTTTGACAGGTGAGTCCCGTTCAGTTAGTAGGCTTATGTACACTGATCGATCTTTGTATTTTGTTAACAGCATTCCATGCTGCTGTTGAGAACCTGTAGGCTTATGTACTTTGATTGTTGTATTTAGTTAACAGCGTTTTGTGCCGCTGTTGAGAGAACGTAGGAGTAATTGAAGATATCAGTTGTGCACCTTGCTACGGCGTTCCCTGCAACCGAGTTAAATGTATGATATCCTGGATGTGTCTGTAAAATAAACAAACAACCAACTGCCATCAACATAACTGAGTCTCCTCTATGCATCCTACACCGTGACACTCAGTAATGGTTGCAATTAATATTACCACTTACAGTATTACATTTGAAGAGTAAAGATTATTAGTGACCTCGAGCAAAACAATCCCTCATAAGCTTGTTTCCCTTGTTATAAAATTGGTTGAGTAAGCGCCATCAGCCGAATGGATTAGTGCAGGCCCTAATGGAACAAAGGGTGTACCTCGTTAATAACCCCACTAATAATGCCCGGAATTGTACCATAAATAAAAATAAATAAAAAGCCATGAGACTACTCGTACATCAAGCTTATAAAGAGCTAATCTACATCTCTCTTACCCGTCAGTCTGCTCTTGTCTCTTTCTTTGTCTGCCTGTCTCAACCATTAGATGATCCTCCTGCACGATGTGCAACACTAGCATTCAACAACACCATAACCAGTAACTCAAAAAAAATAGTACAGTATCAGAACTGGACTTGACAAAATAAAAAGGCAGAAAATATAATACAGTTTTGTCACAGAATTAATATTTAATATGTAAGATTTCAAAGATTTGCACATTCACAAACACTCACACACTGACATCTGTTTACAGCATACAAAATGTTATCACTTAAGCATTTTTAAGACTGTTCCTCGGGCCCTGTAACTTCCTCCCTTGTCTTCATACTGCTGCTGCCTCCCTGCTCCTAAAAATACAACAAGGTTGCTGTGATTCATGTCTGAAGCTGAATTCACACCAGACATGGCAAAAAATCCCTGTACGGCATCGTAATGCAGACACACGTGTACACTGCAATCAACATTTTTTGGATTATTTCAACTCTTGCGACACACCCGCCGCACCGCATCCACATTTTGCCGGTTCCGGTAGATTTGCGGCAGCGGTGCGCATTGCTTCCTATTGAACTGAATGGACTTCCGCCGCAATGCAACCAGTTTGCCGGATCTGGTGTGAATCCAGCTTAAGGTAAAGATCCTGAACCCAAGACTACAGAATGAAAATCCACTTATTAATAACTGGATTCCAGCATGTGATGTGCAAGATGGTGATGGTGTGTCCTTATGCACTAATGAGTCCATTAAATGTACTATGTATGTTAACATTTAGTCGGTTGGAAGTCAGAGAGTTGAGTCCCTGCTACTTAAGTCAAAGAGCTTAAATAGGTGCTTGAATACATTTTAAAACCTCACTTCATACCCTGCAGTGCCACCTGCCTCTCCTTTCATCTCTTCCATGGCTCTCCTAATAAATTAACAATTGTAGCCTATATGATATTGCAAACAAAGTAATAGTGGATAATATGATCAATTATCTTTATCTTGGGCTCTTCTGTATGTGGAAAATTTATAAAAGGCACACTTTCACATATTCATTATTAATTTCTTTTAATCTCCACCTGTTTCTTCATCTGTGTAGTAACTCCTTCATGTGCCACTCCTTCCTCACCTGCCTCTTCCCTGATGGTACCAGCATTCTCCTGATGGCATATTATATCATTTTTTAAATGTAAATCTAGGCTTGGAAAATGATAGGTTATGATGTTGTCCTGTCCTTGTGTATGATGTTGTCCTCGTCTTTGTCCTGTTGAGAGACTCTCGTAGCACTGCTCTCCAAACTAAGGAAATTATGGATTTGATTAACTGGTCTCTAAACGCAATTGACACCATATTCAACGAGAAGCTTGGGTTCGGGGGAACCATGCGTCCATCGTGTAGCTGGCTACACGATGGACGCATGGGAGAAGTGGCGGGTCGTGTGTCTGGCGGCTCTTTCCGTGGAGGACGTTGAAGATATCTACCTATTCGCAACCATGATAACAGGTCTTCTGCTGATGGGATTAGGCGTTGCCATGGTTTATCATGAAATTAAGAAGACGGTGACAGCTGTTCATAGCCCCACAGGGCTGCCCGTCATGATTGAAACAGTGGGCAGAGCTGTCTGCACTCAGACTGGGTCTATAGACCACAAGTTGGTTAACATCATGGAGAAGCTCACAGTTTTGCAAAGGAAAATTGATCGTTTCGGAGACCAAAATGGACCAAATTGATTCAATAGGGACCAGCTGTGCAAAGTGAATGCGGCTGTTTACCCCAAGAAGTCAACAAATCTTATCTATTTCGGCTCCCCACAAATCCTCCCGGATAGCGTTGCAGTGAAATGCTCTTGTTTTTGTTCCCTCCCCCATCACCAGACAACTGGTGATTGTGACTCTGTCTGGGACATGACCAAGGTTGTCTCCATATCAACATCCTGCGGACTTGTCACTTTGGGATTGTAGCTAGACACAGAAATCTACAGGCCTACACACACACACAAACTCACACACATATGTACTGATACACCTCCCCCTCATCCCCCGCCTTCGCAGCTTCATACCCGGCCGCTTGACAGACGGGTCTGTGACCAGCGCCTCGAGGCTGCAGGACCGGATCTCATTCCCCTTTTTCCCGCCCCCACCTCAATGCTGTACTGACTGTGCTAATGTTGCTGAGGTGTTTTTTTCATGTTACCACACCTTACCCCCGAAGGGGCATAATATGGGGCTGCCTTATTTTTTTTCTCCTCGACTTTCCTGTGATGTTGTTGTATGAACAGGTTGATGGCTAATTTCGCTGGTACTTGTGACTAAGTGACAATAAAGGCTACTATACTATATACTACTACTATAAAATGTGTTGTATAATTACACTAACCTTACTTTTTGTAAATAACTTCAGTAACGTTATGTCCTTTGATGATGGTTAACATTTAAGTGTGGGGTGGCTTTATGCCGAAATGAGATGACAGAACATTTTACTTTTGCTAAGGTTAACACAGAGAAATCAATTGCCAGCTATGTGGCTAGCTATCTAGCATAATGGTAGTTAGCACCTCTCGCAAAGAATAACACACGTGCAATAAAAATGTCATTGTTGATTCTAATTTACCTCATACAAAGTAGAGTCTTATTCAAGTTCAAAGCTGATGCGCACCGGTAACATATTTTTACATTCTTAGTGTAATGTTAACCTCTCTCTACCAATCAAATTCTCTGACTCAAGGTGGTAGGCTTAGACCCGAAAGTTGAAGCAGCCCTGGGTGGATTCTGATGCTACCTGGCTATCACCTTAAGTTAGCATTCCATTCATTTTAGGGGTCACTTTGACAGCTAATAAATTTACATCCAAAGTTTCTAAAGAAACAGGATAAAGTATAAAAAGCTCCATTACCTTGTAATATGTCATAATCCCGTGATTTACTGCCGCACAGTAGAGAAATTCCCGTATAATCCAGGAGAAGCTTGCAGGCAATTGGGTGGACATGAAGGCATACAGTCAAAATGACAAAATAATTCATTACAATACTGCTCCTACGGTCATGGACAACTCCTACCCATGCTCTCCTTCTTCCGGAATGATTCAGTTTTCTCTTGGCACGGCTAAAATAAGAATTACAACTTTTAGAGACATTTTTGTCATCACGCTCATCTTGATGTTGCGCAGTACGCTCGGCTATCACCGACAAAGTGCTTCTAATTTACTTAACTTTCTCTCCATAGAAATGAACGGCAAGGCTCCGTCCATCTTGTATACTGTCATTGCTCCGACTAAAGGTATAAAGTGAAGATTATGAAGCTGGTCGTTGGCAAATTATTTTTACGAAATTATGAGGGTACCATCTAGGGACACTCCTGAAGGCCACCCTTACAGTGGGGTACTGATTTGTCAAAGTGGGCATGTTGGATTCACCACTTAATCTAATGTGAGCAAATTCAAATTTACAGTGTAGATGTACAACGGTTACTGGACCTCAAATACCAAATATTACACATGGACCACTAGGTGGCGCTATAATGATGTCAAACATGTTTTCCCTATAACTCCCACATTACACATCGCACATTAGAAACCTATACATCCACATGTTGCTTGAATTCAGCTGAACCTGATGCTATAGGACACGGCCATTTCCGATTAGAAGATTTTTTGCAATATCGCACAATGTGCAAAACCAACTTTTCAAACTTCTCCTAAACCATTTGACCGATCTGCACCAAGCTTGGTACGTAGGATCTCCAGATTGACCACACAAAAAGTTATCAAAATATTTTTTTATTGGAGGAAAATTGTGCAAATTACGCACAAATTTTTTTTGTAGCTAGCCACAAAAACACAAACTTTGCCATATCTCTCCTAAAATAAATGCTTTCATTGCGAAACTTTTGATTCTTGTTTGCTATGGCCCTGTGAGGCTCCCCAACAAACTTTATGAAAATTGGCTACTAGGGGGCACTACCTAGAAGCTTTTGGTTCCACTTTCCATGATGACTATCCAAAAGTTGTATTTTTTTTAATCTATCAGAGTTTATAGATGCATAGAAAATGTGTATTGTAATCGCATATGATAGAATTTGTTTCAAACATTGACGTACTATGTAATGGCATTTCATCATCGGCTTTCTTAGTTTGTAATCCCCTGTGTCTTCTTGCTAATGACAACTGTTTTCGTTTTTTCTGAGATGATTTTCGACCATTTTCGACGCACTTCTTCCAAAATGTGGAACTGCCTCAAAAATGTCAGAGCACGTGCATCAGGGGAGACTTGCACCAGGGGGGGGACATGTGCCGGGGATGCTTGGATCCCATCGTAACTGCTTGCAGTTGTAGTTATTATAATAAAAATAATACTAATAATGTGTCTGTACATCCTGTATGCACTCACTACTGTAAGTTGATCTGGATACATGTAAGCTAAGTTACTTGTATGTACACTGTGTGCAAAATTATGAGGCAAGTCAGTATTTATGTAAACTTTCCAACTCCAAGCTATATGAACTGGAATGCTTATTGAATTTAAGCATATCAGGTGATGTGTATTTATGTAAAGATGGAGAGTGTGGCTGAAGGAGATCAACACCCTTGTTCAAGGTGAGCATAAGCATTCGGGAGCTATTTTTCCTCAGGCAAAATCAAGCAAAAATACTAACTCAGAAAAGTTACAAATTGTAAAAAGTCTTTCAGAGGGAAGCAGCACTCTTGAACTTGCAAAGATTTCGGGGCGTGATCACAGAACTTCACATGTCCTGTTGCAAATGGTCAACAGGGTCGCAAAAACGTGTTAAGAAAAAAAACACGAATGAACTGCCAAAGATTTGAGAAGACTCAAATGTTTAGCTACCAGGAACCCATTATCCTCAAGTGCTGTCATATTCCAGAACTCCAACTTATCTGGAGTGCCCAGAATTACAAGGTGTTCTGTGCTCAGAGACATGGCCATGGTAAGGACAGCTGAAACCCATCCAGCAGTGAACAAGACAGATAAGCTGAAATGTCAAGACCGGGCCAAGAAATATCTGAAGACAGATTTTAAAAATGTTATATGGACTGATGAGATGAGAGTGACTCTTGACAGGCCTGGATGGGCCTGTGGCTGGATTAGTAATGGGCACAGAGCTCCAGACTTAAGAAAGGTGGAGGTGGGGTACTGGTACGGGCTGGTATTATTAAAGATGAGCTAGATGGACCTTTTTGGGTTGAAGATGGACTCAAACTCAACTTCCAAATAGGGCTGGGCGATATGACCAAAAAATGATATCACGATATAAAATAGATATTTTTTCGATACGATATGTCTGACAATATATTGAAATATATATAGGACCTGCTGTGACTTGATTAAATCTAAGTGTATAGTCTGCTGTATAAACAAATATAAACAATACATACAAAAAGATATTGATTGACTTCGTTATATTTCTGTTTAGAAGTTTCAGGTAAAACTGAACAACAAGCAATATGAAATACTCCTCATTTCTTGGATGTTTCTTTGTTTCAGAACAAAACCAGCTGTTATTGCGATATGTCGATATGAAATATTCTGCATCTTTCAAGAAGACCAAGCTTTTTATGTAGGACAATGCTCCATTGCATGCATCAAAGTACTTCACTGCATGGCTGGCCAGTAACTGTTGATTCATGGTGAAGGAAAACATTACACCTCTCTGACCAGTGTCTGGGAGGCTGTGGTTGCTTCTGCACAAATAGTTGATTGTCAACAGATCAGGAACCTGACAGACTCCATGAATGGAAGGCTTATGACTGTTATTGAAAAGAAGGGTGGCTATATTGGTCACTGATTTGAAATATCAGAAATATTTATTTGTACATTTTTATTTGTTTGTGTATAATTATCACTTTAACCGATAGTGTTCAAGTGAAATGGTAGGGCTGGGCAATAAGGCCTGATTTGCATAACTCAATATGATATGCACTCTAGAGCCTGTTCGCCTGGCAACACAATAGTATGCCGGCAACACAAACTCAGCTTTTCCTTTTCAAAATAATAGGGATCCTCATTCATTACAATAATAATTGCTTGTTCATTGCATAGATATGTAGTGGGTCCAGGTTCATGTGTTGCTACAATTAGTAGTAATGAATGATTTTCAAATGTACTTGTGTGTTTTTACATGAGACACTGACAATACATTCAATCAATTTGTGTACAACATATTTGTTAATGTTTTTAATAATCTGTCATTAAAAACATGTTAAATGTGTTGTTTTTGCTATCACATACTCTTTTTTTTCTTTAAACACAATACAATTGCATTTGGTTACAATTCAGTTGCTTTATAATGAATTCACAATGATTATTGCAATGAATTAAAATGAGCGCTATTAATTTGAAATGAAAATATGTGCTGCCGGCATTATATATTGTTGCCAGGTGAATGGGCTCTGGAGTACATATCTATCGAGAAATGCAAATCAGGCCATATCGCCCAGCCATATGAGATCTTTTTTTGTTTTTCATTTTGTTGCATAATGATTCTGTACACTAATAGTTGCCAAACCATTTTGCACATAGATATTCTCCAAAGACAGCCAAAACCTCACTTTTACTTTTTTAACTATTCAGGTTTGAACTGCATTTACATTTTGGTTGACCAAGAGCACTGTAGTTGTTTAATAATAAAATGTACCCTCAAGAATACAACTTGCCTAATAATTGTGCACACAGTGTAAATGTAAAGTGTAGAAAAAGGCCTTGTTCCAAGGACATTTGCACTGACCATACTCTACTATTGAGGTGAGAGGAGCAAATAGGCTCCAGTCCAGACAGTTTCAACTAATGCACAGTTGAGGCAAACTCACTCTGGCGACAAACTTAGCAGTGACATTAAAAATAATAAATAGAAAAAATAGAAAATAAAGAAAATCATAGTATGGTGTTTCCTTTACAAGAGTCCAATAACAGGGAGAGAAAAGCACAAACATATTTCATGAGCCTAAAGAATCAATCTGTAGTACCAACTGTGAAAGCACAATTGTTTTCGATCTGGCTTCAATCAATCTTTGTTTATTGCTGGGAGAGTCCATGTTCGCATTGTTCAAGTCACTATTCCTTTTCAATGGCTGCTCCGGAAACTCCCATACCCAAAGATCTATGGGATAATAGCAATAAATCTACCCGGACAGCAGTCCTTAGTTACTAGCCTTAAACTATAGTCTACCTTCAGAACAGAGAAAAACAGTGGATAGGCTCTCATAAGTGCCCACTTCTGCTGAGGTCTGTCCCTTGGCGAGGCCCCATGTGGTTAAGACCTACAAATGAGGTGTTAAATAATATAATCACATCCCAGCCAAGAACAGAACTGACAGTTCTATAACTCAACATTTGCAAAAGTTACATGTGAAGCCAATGTGACTAATTGCAAAAAAGAGGAAGCAGAATTGAAATTTTTCAAATTTGCAGAAAGCGTCCAGACAGGCATGCAGCGATTTTGGTGTATGATCGGCAAGTAACCCTAAAGCAAACACTGATCAGCTAAGATGGCACACCAAATGTCAACTATAATGTTTGTTTTTCTGAGCTCTGAGCACATCTCTGCTCTTCTGAATAACAAAAGTTTTTCATCTACATGTTTGACAGTTAAATTAGCCTGAACACAATGGAAAAACATTGTTGCGGATTTTGCTGAACGATCTAAGCTCCCAACAGGTTTCAAGATCCAGCTTGACCAACTGCATGTGCCCGTCCTCTCTGTCCTACTGCATACCTGTCTCCCTTGCCTCTGCTTTCTACTGTCCTGTCATTGAAGATACTAATGGAAACACATTAATATACAGTAGATTATAATTATTCTTCCAGAGAGTATGCACTTCAGTTTAGTACTTAGTGTATGAAATAGGAGAACAGGTTGCCATTTGTGACAGACAATGCTTCTAACTAAGAGCATTTGGCACAGTGTAAATTGATAGGCAGGCCATTGGTATACCGTTTTTTGACCTAGAAATATCTTGCAATATACACTCAGTAAAATTTAAGGTGCATATCATGATCTTCATATGGGGCACTGCCATAGATTCTACATTGTAAATTAAAGCACACCCGTTCGATATATAGTGGTAATTCGCACATACACAAAGCAATTGACAAAGACATTATATTGCAGAGCAGCATAATAGATTGCAAAGCTTTGTTTTTCTATTCTATATTATGGAAAAGTGCTGGGGGTGTTGCTCCTTTTACACAGAAATAATTCACCCTGCCACTTGCAGAATGGACAAAGTTTCCCCGAAATGTGCATTGCGGCCTCACAGGCTGATGTTTGAGCAACTCCGCCCAGGTTAAAACAACTCCACACAACATACGTCAATCCTACTAACCCTAACCTAACCTTTACATTTACTGTACCCTAACCTTAACCCTGACTTTAACCATAAACTTAACACTAACCTAATCTTAACCATAACTCATTCACAACAAAAAAAACACACAAAAGTTACACATTTTAGGTAACATATGTTAAAGAACAAAATTAAAACTTTTCAGCCTGGACAATTTGGGATTTGATGTGGAAACCTGGTTTCTAGTCAGATGCTGTAACCACTGGGCCACTGTTGGCTTTCTGCAGCCTCCAGAGAACTTAATAGTAGAGATTATAAATTAATGTAATATTTAAATGTGATCTGCTGATGAATAAGACACGGTGGAGTTTCTTTAACCTGGGCGGAGTTGCTGAAACAGTCTCCAAGGGACATTTCAGGCCACTTAATTACCTGGTTCCATTTTGGCCTTTACTTGGTAAACCCACAGACATAAAATAGGACAGGGACAGCAACTTACCTGCAAAAGACAAGAAACAAGAACATTCTCAGCTTGTAACAACTCATATAGTATTGAAATAGAAAAAAATAACAAACAGTTTCTGTTGAATATTTGCATTCCATTTACTTTCACCAGTTTCCATCCTAATCACCAACCTTCAACACATTGTATCTTCCTCATCAATTCCCTAAAATGTTCACTATCGTAAAAAATAACATAGCAATGCAGTTTACTACCATATGCAATAAAAAATAAGAACAAAACACTTCATTAAAATGATAATTGGTACTATCTAATTTTAATACATTAAATTATATAATGTACAAAGTAGTACAATTTATTTTTGATTTTTGAATCAACAAAAAAATAAACCAGAAGAAATTGCAAGCAATGCGTCATGAAGAATGTGGACAGAACATGTCGATTTAATAATACATAAAGTATAAATGTTCAGGTAAACTGGCAGCTCAATGTAATCAGATCTTTTTCAGAGCAAATCTCTAATAATAGAAATGAGCTGCATGTGGAATGTAAGATGAATATTCAAACACAAAAGATCTGCAGAACAATGGCTGTAGTTAGACTGCCATCTTCTGGGAAGGTTAAGGATATGTTTGATAGATTTGGCATTCTAATACCTTCTCTCAGTGAGAGAGTGTCACAGATTTACGAATTAGGTTTTCCTCCCCATAATCCTAAACCTAAATATTAAAATCTGGAATTTACCATACATCACCTTATAAATCACTGTTTTAAATCCCCCTTGATCCTCTCTTACAAAAGTTCACATGGGGCCAGCTACTCAACTGACAAATTAAAACATAAGGAGTGCAATTCAGAGCATAAGTAGATGATTCCTGAGAATTTGTTGGATTACAGATGCAATTACAATGGAATTATAGCAGACCTGTGGTTTATTATCTTAAACTGATGGCATATAGCCCAGACCAACACTGACAGATTAACTTTGACCGACACTGAAGTATAGTTGTATGCAAAGGTTCAGGCACCCCTGACAATGAATTCCATGATTTTCATTTATAAATAATTGGGTGTTTGGATCAACAATTTCACTTGATCTATCAAATAACTGAAGGACACAAGAATATTTCGATAGTGAAATTAGGTTAATTGGATCAATGGAAAATGTGCAATATACATTAAAATTAAATTAGACAGGTACATAATTCTGGGCACCCTTGTCATTTTGTTGATTTGAACACCTGTAACTACCTAGCACTGATTAATTGGAACACAATTTGTTTGGTGAGCTCATTAAGCCTTGAACTTCATAGACTGGTGAATCTAATCATGAGAAAATGTATTTAAGGTGGCCAATTGCAAGTTTCTGTTCTTTTTGGCACTCATCTGAAGAGTGGCAACATGGGGGCCTCAAAACAATTCTCGAATGACCTAAAAAAACAAAGATTGTTCAAAATTAAGGATGAGGAGAAGGCTTCAAAAAGCTATTGCAGAGATTTAAGCTGTCAATACACACTGTGAGGAACATAGTGAGGAAATGAAAGACCACAGGCACAGTTCTTGTTAAGATCAGAAGTGGCAGGCCAAGTAAAATATCGGAGAGGCAATGGCGAAGGATGGTGAGAACAGCCTGCAGACCACCTCCAAAGACCTACAACATCTTCTTGCTGCAGATGCTGTCACTATGCATCTTTCAACAATTTAGCGCACTTTGCACAAGCAGAAGCTGTACGGGAGAGTGATGCAGAAGAAGCCATTTCTGCACACATGCCACAGAGTCGTTTGAGGTATACAAATGCACATTTTGACGAGCCAGCTTTATTTTGGAAGAAAGTGCTGTGGACTGATGAAACAAAGGTGGACATTATTTGGTCATAACAAGGGGCGTTATGCATGGCGGCAAAATAACACAGCATTCCAAGACAAACACTAGCTACCCACAGTAAAATTTGGTGGAGGTTCCATCATGCTGTGGGGCTGTGTGGTCAGTGCTGATACTGGGTATCTTGTTAAAGTTGAGGGTTGCATGGATTCCACTCAAAATTGGCAGATACTTGAGAATAATGTAAAGGAATCAGTCACAAAGTTGAATTTACGCCGGGGCTGGATATTTCAACAAGGCAACAACCCAAAACACTGCTCAAAACCTACTCTGGCATTTATGCAGAGGAACAAGTACAATGTTCTCGAATGGCCATCCCATACCCTAGACCTGAATATCATTGAACATCTGTGGGGTGATTTGAAGCGGGCTGTATGCTTGGCAACCATCAAACGTAACTGAACTGGAGATGTATTGCAAGGAGGTATGGTCCAAAATACCTTCAACCAGAATACAGACACTCATTACAGGCTATAGGAAGCATCTAGAGGCTGTTATTTCTGCAAAAAGTGGCTCAACTAAATATTGATGTGACAGAAACCAAAACAACACCACACACAGGGGAGCAACTGAAAACATGTCAGGTCCATACAAGAAAGACCATTACACATCTCTTCAAATCTGAATATAAACATATTAGCCGCTTTCCGACCAAGTAGTTACAGGAACGTAGTTATAGGAACAGTCCACTTCTAAACAGTTCTACTAACTACTCTCCCCAAAAACATGTTTTGCTATTTGCATTCGCACTGGTCAAGTGGCCATAGGAACTGGTAGGAGGGATAAGGGAGTGACGCAAGCACCGCAATAGGCTTTTATAGCGTTGTCACTAGACTCTAGTGTAGCGCCACATACAAACATTAAACTGTGAAATGTTGTAACACTGGGTGTATGATTGGAGATAAGTGTGTAAATCATCTAATGCGG
>JACXGM010005440.1:0-35214 GCA_016801145.1 Umbra pygmaea | reverse complement strand
CTGGGTTTTAACACCTCCCTGTGCAACTGGATCCTGGACTTCCTAACGAGCAGACCCCAGATGGTGAGAATGGGCAACCTCACCTCCTCCCCACTGACCCTGAGCACCGGAGCCCCACAGGGCTGCGTACTCAGTCCCCTCTTGTACGCCCTGTTCACATATGATTGTGTGGCCACACACAGTTCTAACATCATCATAAAGTTTGCTGATGACACAACCATCCTAGGTCTCATCTCAGACAACGATGAAACCGCTTACAGAGAGGAGGTAAATGCCTTGGTTACCTGGTGCCAGAGCAACAACCTCTCTCTCAACGTCAGCAAGACTAAGGAGATGATAGTGGACTTTAGGAAACGGCAGAGGGAGGGTCTTGCCCCCATACACATGACGGAGCTGAAGTCGAGAGAGTTCCAGAGTTCAAGTTCCTCGGTGTGTTCATCAGTGACGACCTCACATGGTACCGTCAGACAACCTAGGCAACAAAAACTGCCCAAAAGCGCCTATACTTCCTGAGGAGACTCAAGAAGTTTGGCATGTCTGCCAGGATTTTAACAAACTTCTACATGTGCACCATGGAAAGCATCCTTTCAGGTTGCATTACAGCATGGTATGGCAGCTGCTCCGCTGCTGATCGCAAGGCCCTTCAGAGGGTGGTGAAGTCAGCAGAGCACATCATAGGCTGCTGTCTCCCCTCCGTGCAAGGCATCTACCACAAGCGATGCCTGAGGAAATCACAGAATATCCTAAGAGACCACAGCCATCCAGGCCGTGACCTTTTCTCACTGCTGCCATCTGGTAGAGGTTACCGGAGCATCAAGGCACGGACTACCAGATTAAAAAACAGTTTCTTTCCGCAGGCCATTCGGCTGCTCAACATGGAACATTGATCACAAATCACAAATCATTTCTTGAGCCCTGACATTCTCTGGTCACTTTATCCACTCTACATCTGATGTAACAGAATTCAATGCACCTTTAAAAGTCATTTTCCATGCCATATTTTATAATATTTATTACTTCTGCTGTTGTACACTCTCCGGACCACTGCTCAGTACATAGTGTATTTTGTATTACTTATTATTATTATTATCGTTTTTAAAATTTCTTTATATTGTATATAACCTTTTTAAGCCCTCTGTGTAGATGTGTCGAGCCTTGTCAAAAGAATTTCTCTGCATAGGATGATGTGATGTTATCCGATGCAAATGACAAATAAACAACTTTGACTTTTGACTTTGACTTTGATATGTAGCATAAATCTCAAGGCTTACTCATTGATGGTGTACTGGATCAATATGTAGGATGGATCTCAAGGCTTACTCATAGATGGTGTACTGGATCAATATGTAGGATGGATCTCAAGTTACTCATTGATGGTGTACTGGATCAATATGTAGGATGGATCTCAACTTACTCATTGATGGTGTACTGGATCAATATGTAGGATGGATCTCAAGTCTTACTCATTGATGTTGTACTGGATCAATATGTAGGATAAATCTCAAGGCTTACTCATTGATGGTGTACTGGATCAATATGTAGGATGGATCTCAACGCTTACTCATTGATGGTGTACTGGATCAATATGTAGGATGGATCTCAACTTACTCATTGATGGTATACTGGATCAATATGTAGGATGGATCTCAACTTACTCATTGATGGTATACTGGATCAATATGTAGGATGGATCTCAACTTACTCATTGATGGTATACTGGATCAATATGTAGGATGGATCTCATCTTACTCATTGATGGTATACTGGATCAATATGTAAGATGGATCTCAACTTACTCATTGATGGTGTACTGGATCAATATGTAGGATGGATCTCAACTTACTCATTGATGGTGTACTGGATCAATATGTAGGATGGATCTCAACTTACTCATTGATGGTGTACTGGAATCGACCCTGGGTTCCCTTCATCTCAGGCATAGTGATGTTGCTCAGTTCCTCCACCACAAACTTCTGGGTCTCATACTTCACTGAAAGACAGATTGAAAGATATTTGAATATAGAGTCTATGGTTTTTCAGGTGCAGTGATGTAGTACTGAATTTAATGGCCAGCTGTTCTCTTTAATGTTCTCTCTGGGTCTAACCATGACCTCAGTTGGCCCTGTTAAGTAAGATCATGTGGATCTTGACAATTACGAAGATATTTACATACACAGTCACGATTGTCTGATAGGATGGTATCCCACGCTACATCAGCATTCATTGGTCAATTTATGTAGTTATTTTCATTTATTCTTTTAACAAGGTAAGTCGAATGAGATCCAATTTTAAGTTACAATGATAACATGGCCAAGGTCAAAGCAATGGTAAGACAGCAGTTACAGCAGTTGATTTTAGTCTGGAGATGGCTAATGTGTGTCAAGAAAGTGAACTGTCCAACCAAATAACAACGTACTATAAGTATCAACATCCTCTAGTTGGATATCAAGGAATGCTTGTTGTACTGTAAGTTATTGAAGCTATGTTGGTGGGTTGTCAACAGCAATGTAGGGCCGGATGTATACAACATAGTCTCGTTTACGTAGAGGTGGTGAAGTGAGTCCCCAGCAGCAAGGGGAACATTATTGATGTATACAGAATGTAAGGTTGGTCGGAGAATTTAACCCTGGGGAACATCTGAGATTTTGACAACAGGAATAAGCAACTGCCAAAAGTGGCAGAATGAAGAGTCCAGGTGTGGATGTAGGGTTGAAGCATTGCCTAAAGGTAAGGATTATGAGCTCCTCTAGTTGCTCAATAGGCAAGCACCATGGCCTGTTTACAAGTTTCCTTATTCTGGATACGACATTGTGTAGAAGATGGATGATGTGAGGAAAATTGGTAAGGTTGAACACTAGGCAACCTTGCATTCTGAATAAGTTGTGAGAGTTTATTTATATTAATCTGACAGTCAACACAGGCCCCCTATCTCATATCACTTGCCTGCCAGCCCTAACGCATGTTTTTATTAAAGAGTATAATTTTTAGTTTTATGTTTTGACCTGACAGGCAGGCTTAACATGGAGTTACCACACAGGGCCACTGTCTCATATCACTTGCCTGCCAGCCCTAATGCATATTTTTGCTGCAATTACTTAAATAGAATGACAGGCAAGCTTAAGAGGGGTTATCACACAGGCCCAGTCTGATCTCACTTGCCTGACAGCCCTAACGCATGTTTAAATTTTTTTAAAATAAAGACAACTCTCAGTTGTAGACCCTACCAAAGAGAGAAGTATTTTGAAATTGCTTACAAATCGAGTCTGCGCTTTTAACATGTATCTGTAAGTCATTCCACAGTAAGAGGGCTCTATAAGAGAAAGCCCTACTACCAGCTGATGGTTTTAAAATTCTAGGTACAATAAGGAGGCCTGCATCTTGTGACTGTAGCATATGTGTAGGTCTGTATGGCAGGACAAATTCAGAAAGATAACCTGGTGCAAGTCCATGTAATACTTTGTAGGTTAATAGCAAGACCTTAAAATCTGCTCTAGTCTTTACTGGCAGCCAGTGTAGAGAGGTTAGCACTGGGGTGATGTGATCAAATTTTTTTGTTCTAGTTAATTCTAGCAGCTGCATTCTCTACTAGTTTGTTTAGTGACTTATCAGCGTCAAGAAGAGCATTGCAATATTCTAGTCTAGAAGTAACAGTATTAGTTTCTCTGCATCATTATTTGATAGAAAGTTTCTGATTTTAGCAATGTTCTGGAAATAAAAAAAAGCTGTTCTTGAAATATGTTTAATATGTTCATCAAAAGAGAGATCGGAGTTCAGAATAACACCAAGGTCCAACACAGATTTTTTTGTGATGACTGTACAACCATCCAAGTTCATTGTGAGATCTGTCAGCAAATCTCATTGTTTCTTTGGTCCTAAAATGTGTCTTTCTGTTTTTGCCGGACTTCGATGTAAGAAATGCTCCAACATCCACATCTTTATGTCCAGAACACAGGCTTCAATGGTAGACCATTTTGGGGTTTTGCCATGTTTCATAGAGATGTACAACTGTGTGTTATCAGCATAGAAGTGAAAGTTGATGTTATGCTTTCGAGTGATATCACCAAGAGGCAGCATATAGAGAAAACAAGAGTGGTCCCAAGACCGATCCCTGAGGAACACCAAAGTGATCCTTTGGAATTTCAGAGGATTGACCATCCACACACACAAACTGATATCTTTCAGATTTAGATAGGATGTAAGCCATTTTAATTTCCTCCTTTAATCAGCATGTTATTTTGGGGCATTACTGTTTCCCAGCATTTTAACATTTGCCA
The DNA here is from genome assembly GCA_016801145.1 of Umbra pygmaea. NCBI lineage: Eukaryota > Metazoa > Chordata > Actinopteri > Esociformes > Umbridae > Umbra > Umbra pygmaea. The sequence goes on along the minus strand of JACXGM010005440.1, from coordinate 30,940 downwards.
AGTTGGGCGACTAGCATTTGTTCTACCTCTAAATAAAAGGTAGACCGTAAACACTGCGTCTTGCTGCATTCTCACCACCCCTACCATCACAAATAGGTGATAGTGACTGCAGTGACAGCTAGCTTTAAACAGAAAGGGACCAGATTATCCAGACTAGCCAATTCATACCAGATTTAAATGTGCGGCTAGACAAGTGGTTATTGAAGCACTCAAGCAGTAGACAGCCTGAGAGAAGGCGTTTTTTAATCCATTGATTTACTTTCTTTTTTTATTACCAGATCACACTTGTGACATAGCCCAAAAGTCCCATCCCATTTCTTACACATTTCAAGCCCCCTGTTGGTAAACCGGATCCTGCAACCTGGAGGTTCCGCTGTTGACATGGTAACGATGAGAGGGAACAGGACGAGGACAGAAACTGCACAGGAAGTCATCATGACTTATTTATCCTTCAGGGAGTCAAAACAAACATGCAGGGAAATTAGGTGTTATAACAATCCAGTAATGTCAAAAGTTCAAACATTAACAATCTGACTTAAGTCATGATTTTCAGGATCAGAATGTATTGCCATACTGTAAAACTCAATAATATGCTTCCCATGATTACTCGCCAATCAAATGTTAATCAGTGACATTTTTCTGAGTAACTTTAGTTGTCATAACGTGCTATTACCATTACGGACACTTAGCCTAAAACCCACAAGAGCAAGTAAATATGTGTCATAAACGGAACTATTTATTTTGCTGACTAGAATCTGTGGTTGCCCTGCCACGAAATCAGGAAAATAATTATCCAACCAGTTCCAATTTACATTAATTTTATTTCATGGCATTAAGTTACACAAAACACCCAAAATGACACAACAAGCCACTAGTTTTTATTCAGAAAAATTCAAATAAAGTTTATAAGAAACAACATGCACTGCTTGTGTCAATATTTTCTAACCCTTGTCCTTAGGCCATAAAAAACATGCATGGATTCGAAACCAAAATGAGCATTATTACCTATTATTAATAATTACTTATTATTACTTGCTTTTTACTGATTAGTACTTGCCTATTACTGATTATTATTTGCTTACAAACATTTTACCGGTAATTGTGTGTAACAGCAACCTCAATAGAGTTACTCCATGTTGTCCGGGCTGTATCTCACTCACACACTTCCCACTTTTCTCTCTCCATCCCATCATCAATCCCAAGACACACTCCACTTCCCTGATAAAATCCTGCTCTAGATCTCTTACCTTGATGATGGAGGGGCCGTGGAAGACAAACAAAACAAGAAAAGAAGAAAAGCTGCTTAAACGTTTGCGTTGTTCGAGAAATCTACACTGCGTGTGCCATTCAAATGCTGCAGTCAAAAACCCTGCCTCAGCCTTGCATGTGTTGCTGTGAGTCAGAGAGGGAGTGAGAGAGAATGATGGAGATAGCGTGTGTGTGTGTGTGTGTGTGTGTGTGTGTGTGTGTGTGTGTGTGTGTGTGTGTGTGTGTGTGTGTGTGTGTGTGTGTGTGTTTGCGGCTGCACATGTAGGTTTTGTCCCATTTAACGGTAGGGGCAGCAGTGATCGCAAGTAACCCCCCTGGAGTGAAGAATAAAAAGCCCAGGATGTTCCCTGACCCACAAGGTTTTAGAAGAGGCTGCCGGACAAACCACCCCAGCTGCCAAAAGCACTTTGTTATTTAGGGTTTGAAACTCATCCTCGACAGTAACTCCAATATTTACATTTATAATTAGGTCATCTAGCAGCCGCTCTATCCAAAGAGACTTACTGGAATGAGGGCATACATTTTTTTTTCATGCATGGACTCCAGATCCCTGATGGTACAGGCATTATGCTTTTATCAAGTCAGCTACATGGGTCTTACCCATCCTAGTGAGTAGAATATCTCAATCTGATCTTACCCATCAGTGGGTAACATAACTAGATTTGGTTTTGTCAAAGTCCCTCAGAGCGTGTGTGTGTGTGTGCGTGTGTGCGTGTGTGTGTGTGTGTGTGCGTGTGTGTGTGTGTGCGTGTGTGTGTGTGCGTGTGTGTGCGTGTGTGTGTGTGTGCTCATTGTGCAGGAGTCAGTTGCAGTGGAACCAAAACAAAGTAGAACAAAAATATGTGCAATTGGTCCTTCACCCCTTGCAGGGGTGACAATTCAGTTATTTCCCTACAGTATACATCTTTTCATTTAAGTTCCCTTAGATTTCCTCTTGCCTTTCTCAGAACATGTACTTGGGAGTCCAAGATTAAGGATTCCTGGAAAATACTGCTTCCATTGGGTGGGACTTCCTAAGCAGTGTCCTATGTACAACATTGCATACATGCTTTCATGTCTTTCATTTTAGGCATATAAAACTACAGAGGCTTTCCTCAGTGGTAAATGCATGTGGCCAATGTAACAAGCTTGAAACTTGTTATTGTATTGTAATAACATTCTCTGCGTACCATCCTTCATCCCCAATATATTTGAATCTGTCTCCAGGCAACCATTGTGGCTGAGGAGCAGCAAGTGTTTTGCAAAGGAGAGTGAGGGTACTCCAGTTCAACGTCAGGCCAATGACCAGCAGAGAACTCGGCAGTGAAGACATCTGTGCAGTGTGTGTGTGTGTGTGTGTGTGTGTGTGTGTGTGTAGAAACACAAATGGTGTTTTCTGAGAAGAGAAGCTGTTCATGGTAATTTTTGCTTAGCTCAAGTTGAACATTGTACTCATCTAACACATAATAAATGTAATTAGCCCACAAAGTGGATTCTCTATTTTGCTAAAAACTTTATTAATATAGATATCACAATACTCTGGTATATATTAGATATATGGAAAAACTTCTCTAAAAGATTTAGAATTCCTTCAACAGAATTCCCTTAGGTTCATGACATGCCTTGGTTACAAATTCTGTGTTTTCTTTTCACACTGACTCAACATCATCACCTTTATTTGTTTGTTAAATCAATTTGCTGATGTGAAAATAACACTGATTCAAGCAAGTACCCTTTGGGCTTATTTGACGGTGAAATGTTTACTATGAGCCATTTCCCTAAAGTAGTACAGCAAGGGCTCAACACTAAGGAATTCACTGAAAATGGCACACCTGCTGTATCTGGCTCATGGGAAAAAACAATATTTGATTTGATAGAAGAAATAAGATACTCTGCAAAGTAAGTCATGATAATGGTGATATATACAGTAAGATGAATCATTAGATCTGATTCAAAAAAGCTATGCCGTTTTAAAACCCTGGGCCAGTAATTTGCAGGTAATCATTCATTTTTTGTGAAGCTAGGCTGCAAAAATGCATCTGTAGTTGCTCAGTCAGTTTCTTTAACTTTCAACTATTCCTAGGACCATTGCAAATGTTAATTACTCATTACTCAACACAGCATAATGTACAAGAATGTCCTGTGATTTTATCAAAAATGTACTTTGTGTTGGAATTATTCCAACATATTAAATGTATACATCTAGGGTGAAACTCTGCTTAAACAAAACATACAAAAACACTATTTTGTTTAAGTCTATTTATTACTCTGTGAATTAGCTATGACAAAAACCTGTTTGAAATTCTTTTGTGGACAATGGCTAGCTGACTTTGTGTTGTTATCGTAGATTTTAAATAAATCCTGTAAAATTAGCTACATTACATTCTGTTCCACCCAATATTCCTTAACTGAATATCATCAGGATATAAAGTATGATTAGTTTATACCTTTTATTAAATGATATATACATCTTTGTTAGAAGAAAAACAACACTTTAAGAACATACACACACAAACTTACCTTTGTCTGTGCCATTGTGGAGATGGCACAGTGAAGGTCTTTGTCCCCTCAACTCATATCAAATCCTGTGGAAATTTAATTCTAAGCCTGCCTGTCTGTCTACAACCTTTGTGCAGACTTGACATCATATATTCCCTCCAAAGTGGCTTACACAATAAACTGTTGTACTTACAGTGTTTTATTTGCAATTTCTTTTTGTAAGTGGGCTCCGCTGCCAGTTTCCACCAGTTCAAATCCTTGTACTTGAGTTCATCTACAGTGACCGGGGAAGGAAGAAATTATGACTCCCTCTAATCCCGAAAAACTCTCGCTTCCTAGTTTGTCCTTATTTATACAGGCTTGTTGGAGAGAAGTGGGAGGGACCCTCAATACACAGGTCGCATGACTCTTGTGGTTTTTGGGATGACAGTCATTTATTTAAATAACATTATTACTTGACATTTTAGGCACTAGAAAACTTCAAAGAAACTGGTTTTAATCACTGTAAAATGCATTGAACTGTCAATTCCATATTTGTGAACATTAAAGAAGTTGTAAAGTTTCTATAACATTTATTTTATTGTCTAGTTAATACTTATCAGACACCAGTTTTGGAATACACAAGAAAAGTGAACTCAAAATTGCTATTCATTTTTAAAACCTGAAAGACCATTGAGTGGTTCATTTGTATGACAGCTTTTGCAAGGAAGTTGTTAAATTTAAATAAAAATAACCTAAACTATAAATGTTCTACTGAGAGAATTGGCTCTTTGATTTTTCTTTTAAGTATGATGATTCAAAGGGTAATTTTAGGTACTCCAAGCCTCAAAATTCATTAATAATAGGTTAGGTTTGACATATGTAAAACCACAGCAGTCTTCTGAAAGGGCGTTTTTCTGAAAATTGCTTGCCTTGCAAAGACTTGGATAAGCCAGTAGTAGGCTATAATCAGGGATGGGTAGGTTACTTTTTAAATGTAATGCATTACACTACTAGTTACACATCCACAACTGTAATCTATAAAGTAACTTTTGGAGTACCCAAAATCAGTAACATAATCTGATTACTTTCCATTACTTTAAAAAGCTAGTTTATAAACAGTTAAATGGCATAGCAGGAATTTTGTTTACCTAACCTGGTTTAAGACTAAATCAAAAACCAAGTTCTGTGGCCCCCAAAACAAAGATGCAATAGGACATACAGTAGCACTCCAAAAAAGATAGAAGGTCACACCAATTTGTCAATAAGGGCAATATAGGTGGGCTGGTGGCAAGTGGTAGTGTACCAAAAGAAAAAAGATAGTGGATCCAAAAATGGCGGTTGACAATACAATGTACAATATTATGTAGTAATTTTATTTATTCTTTGACAAATGCATATTGCAAATTTTGATAATTTACCACAAAAAACTGCAGGTTAGGAACCATGAACCAATTATGTAATTCACTTTTCATGGCGACTAGATGACAGAGATATAACTCAACACAATTTACATAGATATTTATTATACCTTAGCTTTTATACAGAATGACATACATTATTGATACATTTTTCAATAGACAGTCGTTTACTCCCAAATATAAATGTACCTAAAAGTAATTCATATTTTTCCCCAAAAGTATCTGTAATCTGATTACATTTTTTGTGTATGTAATGTAAAAGATTATAGTTTTAAAAAAATGTACTTGTAATCAGATTCTCCCCAGTCCTGGCTATAATTGTAGCATATTATTCAAAAAGTGGGAATATTCTTAAAAGGCTGTTTCCTTAGGCCTGTATCATATATTTTCTAAACGGTTATTTTCTCCTGGTGCAATGTAAGGTAACTTCTGCCATGGAATGTTGATTTATGTCCCTATTGTGCCATGTCACATCTGTTGCACAGACAGATCAACTGTACATGAATGCACTTGGTAATTTGGTAGCTGCAGCGGGGGGGGGGGGGCTGGCCCACAATGTTTCATATTCTGTACCACACAGATACTCGTATATTCCAGCTTCATAAAACGAAGAGTCAGACCACTTCTTTGATGTAGCCAAAATCTTAAAATAAAGCAGCAATTTAAAGAGTTGGGAGGACGTATTAAAACTTAGGTATATGACGTGAGACTTGTGAACCAATTGTAGACCACATACCAAATTAAATTAACTGCGATGTGTTTTAGAGCAGTGAACCAGAACGTACATCATGTAAAGTGAATTAACCGGCAATGGTTGATAAAAACAGAGTCCAGAGAAGCCACTAGGTGTCAGTGATTACATTATTCATAGTGAGAAAAGGACAACATTTTAATTTTCAACAATCTTGTCGTTAGTATCAGCCACAATCGTGTGGGAATTATTGTGACAGGCTAAACCTTTTTTTGGATCATGTACAAATATAGGTTTTATTAGAATGTTTTGAAATTATTCTAGCAGGACTAGAACGATGTTTAACCAATAACTTAGCAGAAACAACAGGCCTAAGAATGAGACAAAACACCAACATTAATTGAAAGTCGTTGATTTATTCACATTCAGCCTTCATAAAGACATACAGCTGGATAAATGTTTGTAAAAAGAAGAAGAAAAAAACTCAATGAAACATTTCCAAATAATATGACAAGACATTTTACAAAACAAAGGGACGGTACAAATAATTATCCAACATAATATGCATTTCTTGAAAAATTGTTCAGACGAATTTACAAATGTGTTTTTCGTATGTCTCGTCACAAGAAGAGTACCGAAGAACGTATTCTCAACTGAGCCAGCTGGTTCGTGCATGTTGTCGACCAAGCCCTTCTACATATGGCCACTTCTCAACGACAAATGTTTCCTAAGACGACAGCTATACTGGCGCGTGCGCAATACCAAGGCTCGAGTGCCCGATACAAGATGGCGGAGAAGGTGGGGAGGGAGAGGCGGAGGCGGGTCCGGATTGAATAGAGCAAAGCCTGTACTGGGTTCCCAACAAACCTCTAAAAGGTAAGGGGAATAACCACTTTAGCTCTTCAGCAAGGGCATGAACTGGTGGCGGAATGTTAGGGGAATCGTATTATGCACGCAAAATGTGCCCGTATTGTCAATGCAAGAAATAAACAACCAATATTGTGTACAAGGGTGCAGTGGCTATGACTAGGGAGCGCGCGCCATCTTGTCTCAACCAAAAGTGCGCGCCTAAAATTGTGTATGCGTTTGAAATGAAAGGAGGTCAGATAACACCTCTTTGGACGCACTTCGCTTTTTTCACAGCATACGCGTGTACTCCTGTTGATCCTCGTCATTTTCATGTATTAATACCCATGTTTCGCACAGTATCCTACCGTGTTTTCTATGTTATTCCACGTATCCCCCGCCTGGGTCCCGATGTGCTGCCGTTGCCTTTGTTGTGTAGCGCTGCCGCCCGACCGTTTCCCCTCCTCCGTGTTTGTTTTCGGGCGGCTCGAGCTGGGGTGGGCGGTGTAGCAGGCGCATGCGTACCCTTCTTATGCACATTTTGTTATCAACCGCAAAGATAGAAAACTCATCATCAAGTTGTCAGTTTTGTTGGATAAATCTGCGTCAAAATGTACATACAATAAACAATGAACTACTACATACAAACAGGTTACAGCTAGCTTTTTTAGCGTAACATTCATGCTAGCTAGCTTCACCATCGTAATCACGCCGTTCGGATGAATACTTACGGACGTGACTGTGTTAAACTGTATTATTGTATAATATGTCATTGTTGTTGTCAAAAACGCCATGTGCAGATATAAAGCAATGTACATACTGCACTGTAAGCAGGCAATAATGTCATCTCTCATTCATGTTTCACTGTTCAGTTTTGAATCATGTCTCAACAGTTGTTTACTTGGCTGTTGCGCGCTCCACTACGCGTTTGAATGGGAACCATGAATGAATGAATAAGTATGCTGTAGTATGCATCTAATTATTAAACTGTAATGACAGTAATGTGTTAATGTGTTAATGATTTGAGAAGCGTGTCAAATCACATTCTGGGTACCTTCGAAATTATGGAACAAACATTCGTCACTAGGGTCTATCGAACCAGGCAAAGTGAGGTCATTACCTCTTTACAGTACCAATTTGCTGCCATGTCTTCCCAGGACAGGACAGATGAGTTGAGATGACAAGTGAGAACCACGGAACAGTGAAGGGGGACACCTCGATGGTGATGTCACCCACAGGCTCTGTAACACAGGGGTCTCCCGTCTCACCTTCAACCAGCAAACCCATGCCTGAGTTGCCAGGTAAGATAGTCCTGGTGGTATGAGAAGGTGATGTGAATATGCCCAAAAAACCTCAGCCATTCCTCTGACAATTGTTCTCAGTGCTCACCCAAGCATTCGTTGTATGTGTAGAATAATAGGGGGATACCCTCACAGTTGCAATAGTTAAAAGCAGCTTCATATTATGCCCTTACACAATCATATTCAACAAGTGGATTTCCATCTGTACAATTACAACCAGTAAATTATACCATACGTAAGTAATAAAGCTACCCAACATATAGCCCTAAAAAACCTACTGACAAATATTTACACCTTTCTAGAACATGTGATGCTGTATTTCCATTTTTGTAGCTTATGCTTCTTAACTAATAATAACTTTCCCCAGTAAAGTATATAATTATCAAAAAAATATTTTTATTTTTCAATGGTTCCTTTAAATGTAATTCATTTAGCAGTGAAGTTCATCAATGAACATTTCTTAGTCTTGGGATTCTGAAAATGTGGACACTAGGTTCTTGCCCTCATAGTTTTGCAAAAAAAAACATTCTGGTTTGGCATGCTTTTGTAATAAAGTATTAATTACGCCCGTGCGTGATCATTTCTGATGAAAAAAACAATTCAAGTGACAACCTGCAACTGAATGGAGAAGTTATTGTGATTCCTTACACTTCCTGTTTGTGCAGATGAGCTGGTCCAGGCAGGCTGGTCGAAATGCTGGAGCAAGCGAGAGAATCGTCCGTACTGGTTCAACCGCTTTACCAATCAGTCGCTGTGGGAGATGCCAGTTCTGGGGCAACACGATGTCATTGTGAGTGCCAAATGGGTGGAGCTTAGGGCGCGGGTTAAACAATGTTTCCCCGTGTGTATCGTAGAATCCCTTTTCTAAGTTTATTCTTGTTGTCTCTGAGTTAAAATGGACTAACCTTCCAGACTCAATTTAATTATATATAGTATTAATTCAATACCTAATATCAGCCTGAAATTCAGAACTGAATTTTCACTCCGTAACTCAGTTCCATAGTAGCCATTTTTGTGATGGTGGTTGTTAGAGTTGTCCTAATCTCATATCCCATTGGTTCCCAACCCTCTTTTGTAGTACCCTCAGCCAATCCTTGTATTTTAACTACCCCTGAGCTGAGATACCTGATTCAACTACCGGTGGTCTACTAATAAATGCGTAAATTATTGGCGAATCTGGTGTACTAGCTAAACTATGGCATTGCAGGGTGTCCTCGAGGAGTGGTTTGGGAAACACTGCCCTATCCAACAATCTTACGTCATTGCCACTCATCAGTGCCACTCAACCATCATCTGTTGTTGGCGTTGTCAACATCTGTCACATTACTTTTCTTTTCACCGAATATTAATTTTAGTGAGTTGCTAGCCTTGCTGCTGCTGTTGTTGTAGTTGCTGTCTTTTAGCCACATTTTGATTCCGTGACACTTGTCCAACCTACTCAGTAATTTTAAATTATGCTAATTAGCTCGTTCAGTGAGACAAATAAGTAAATCTCAACTGAAGCAACAAACCTATTAATGGGAGACCAAAAAAGCTGGTACCAAATAATTCTCCAGTTCTGATTTGTTTTTTCATAATAACAATGACAACCATACTGAATGAACAGTAAACATTATTAGTGTAACAATAAAAGTAAAATATCTAAATTCATTCTTGAATTAATAATTTACATATTGTGTTTAAACATTTCTGACTGAATCTTTTAACCAATACAAAGCAGTCTCTAAAGTCACCATGGAAACAGTCACTCCATTTGTCTAGCTGTGACAGTCTGTTACACTAACTTGAATCTGAATATTCACTTGCTGCTTTTATTTTTTTGAATCTTTTTATTGACTTGTAATTTTATGTGATCTATCCAGGTCATTGCTGCAGATGAGAACGAGTTCTCAGACGACTTACCTGGTTGAATAAAGAAATATCTAAAATCGAAACAATTTTCAAACACTGTTATGCATGTAAATAAAACTCAGTCAGTAACTGAGAAACATACAAATTAAGTCTAACAACATTAAATAGCTATTTTTTCAGAGCTGTGTGTGTGACCACTCTAAAGTTGGAAGAGTGCCCGAAGGCTAGGGTTAGCTCACACGCTTTTGAAATCTTACAGACTGCAAAAGCATGTTTGAGAAAATAAGGTAACACAATACGCACACATCGTTTTCATGGTGCAGACAGACCTGATTTTGTGGTTTTCTATTTACTGTAACTCCAGAGGAGTGCATCCCCCGAAAAAGTATCATCCATAATTATAATCGGCATTAAAAAGCACTGATTACTATTTATTTTGAAAACTCAATATTGGCAGGAATTAATTGTCCAGGCTGATAAATCGGGCAACCTGTAGCATTGATTCTACTCAGGTCACTAACATGACTGCTGCCGCCTCTGTTCCTGTGTTTGCAGTCTGACCCGCTGGGTCTGAATGCTGCACCGGCTACAGCGGAGGGTGCGGTGGACGCTGGCTTAGGCAACGGGCAGCGCAAAAGACGACTATCAGAGGAGGCCTCTCAGGGTGGTCCTAACAGCTTTAAGAGACCCAAGGTGAGTCAATGAGAGCAAAGATGCATTCTGGGTATGCTTGTACTTAGCTAATGAGGGCGATCATCATTCAGACTACTGTAAAATTCAGCACGAACTAATAGGCGTGTTTTGTCAGAGTCATGTGGGTTGCAGGTCAGTCAGTGGTTAGGGATTGAATTTTGTAATCAGAAGATTGCCAGTTCATTTCCTGAGGGGACCAAAGGCACATTGAGGGGATGCTGTGTACTTACTGTAAGTTGCTCTCGATAGCAGCCGAAGGCATAGTGATTTGTATGTAAATGCATGTCCTTGTAAAAACATTGTTGTGTTGTTGTGTGTTGCTTTAAGGTAGCCACTTCAGATAAATCAAATTTTTGTCATTGACAGATTGAGGTTGGTATCCCTGTAACCCCAACGACACCCTCGGTGCCCATCTCACCCTTGACCCCCAGTTCTAAGCCGTGGAACTCGACCACAGGCACAGAGGAAAAGCCAGGGCAGCCAGCACCGGCTCCATACCGCCCCACTGTGTGAGTACAGACACACACTGGCTCCATACCGCCCCACTGTGTGAGTACAGACACACACCGGCTCCATACCGCCCCACTGCGTGAGTACAGACACACCGGCTCCATACCCCCCCACTGCGTGAGTACAGACACACACTGGCTCCATACCGCCCCACTGTGTGAGTACAGACACACCGGCTCCATACCCCCCCACTGCGTGAGTACAGACACACACCGGCTCCATACCCCCCCACTGCGTGAGTACAGACACACACCGGCTCCATACCCCCCCACTGCGTGAGTACAGCCAGGGCTCGCGCCTTAACCTTTTCCTACCCATCCCAGTACCGTCCCGAAGTCCAATTCCAACCGTCCCAAACTGAAATTGAACGGCCCCAAAATCAATGTTTTAATATAACAACATTACTCTAGATCATTTACAGTACTTTTAAATTTGTGTATTTCTGAGAAAGATACAGTCTGCAATCCATAAAAATTTGGGGTCACCTAGGAATATTTAATGTGTTTTGATATAAATTAATACCTTGATTCAGGAAGGTGGCATTAAATTGATAAAAAATTATAGGCAAAAAAATAATAATGTTGTTTTGCAGTTGTATAAGAATAATTTATCAGTCATGGTGATAGACATTTTTAACACTTGTAATGTCTTAATGCAGCCTTGGTGAATGAAATTATAAATTTTTGTTGAAAACCTGAATGTTTCTGGGTACCCCAAACATTTGAACAAAAGGTGACATATAATATATATTTGATACTCAAAATAACTCAACACGCAGCCATTAAGGTCAAAACCGCTGGCAACAAAAGTGAGTACACCCTTAAATGAAAATGTCCGAATTGGACCCAATTAACCATTTTCCCTCCCCAATGTCATGTGACTCGTTAGTGTTAGTGTCATGTGACTCGTTAGTGTTATAAGGTCTCAGGTGTGAATGGGAAGCAGGTGTGTTAAATTTGGTGTTATCACTCAAACTCCCTCATACTGGTCACTGGAAGTTCAACATGGCACGTCATGGCAACAAAATCCTCTGAGGATCTGAAAAAAAGGAATTGTTGCTTTACATAAAGTTGGCCTAGGCTATAAGATTGCCAAGACCCTGAAACAAGCTGCAGCATGTTGGCCAAAACCATACAGCGGTTATAACAGGACAGGTTCCACTCAGAACAGACCTCGCCACGGGTGACCAAAGAAGTTGAGTGCTTGTGCTCAGCGTCATATCCAGAGGTTGTCTTTGGGAAATAGACATATGAGTGCTTCCAGCATTGCTGCAGAGGTTGAAGGGGTGGGGGGTCAGCCTGTCAGTGCTCAGACCATACGCCGCACACTGCATCAAATTGGTCTACAATCGCTGTCGGCCCAGAAGGAAGCCTCTAAAGATGATGCACAAGAAAGCCCGCAAACAGTTTGCTGAAGACAAGCTTACTAAGGACATGGATTACTGAAACCATGTCCTGTGGTCTGATGAGACCAAAATAAACTTATTTGGTTCAGATGGTTTCAAGTGTGTGTGGCAGTAACAGGTTGAGTAGTACAAAGACAAGTGTGTCTTGCCTACAGTCAAGCATGGTGGTGGGAGTGTCATGGTCTGGGCCTGCATGAGTGCTGCCAGCACTGGGGAGCTACAGTTCATTGAGGGAACCATGAATGCCAACATGTACTGTGACATATTGAAGCAGAGCATGATCCCCTCCCTTTAGAGACTGGGCTGCAGGGCAGTATTCCAACATGATAATGACCCCAAAAACACCTCCAATATGACTACTGCCTTGTTGAAGAAGCTGAAGGTAAAGGTGATGGACTGGCCAAGTATGTCTCCAGACTTTAACCCAATTGAGCATCTGTGTGGCATCCTCAAACAGAAGGTGGAGGAACGCACATCCACCAGCTCTGTGATGTCGTCATTGAGGAGTGGAAGAGGACTCCAGTGGCAACCTGTGAAGCTCTGGTGAACTCCATGCCCAAGAGGGTTAAGGCAGTGCTGAAAAATAATGGTGGGACACTATTAACACTTTGGGCCCAAAATAGACATTTTCACTTAGGGGTGTACTCACTTTTGTTGCCAGCGGTTTAGACCTTAATGGCTGTGAGTTACTTTGAGCTGACAATAAATTTACTTCGTTGTACAAGTTGTCCATTCACTACTTTGCATTGTGGCAAAGTGTAATTTCTTCAGCGTTGTCACATTAAAAGTTATTATCAAATATATACAAAAATGTAAGGGGTGTACTCACTTTTGTGAGTTTTTTTACTGGTATCCTGTCAAATTTTATTGTTTTGTAATGGCTAGTTAGTCCACTATTAATATTACATCATGCTCAATGAAGAATATCATGTTACTGGATTTCCTTGAATCATCCATCAATTAAACCTCCACACACATTCCACTAACCTGTCTGGTGCGACAAACCTGGACAAGGAAGTGAGCTGTTCTCAGCCACAAATGCAACATCTCATGCACTAAAAAAAATGTGCACATTCGTATTAGTATGTATTAATTTCAAGTCAAGAAGATCATACAACCATATTGTTTAGAATAAGATACTGTATAGTACTAGCCAGCTATAGACAGTTGAAATGGAACAGCAACTCCGTAGCTTACCCAGCTGTGGTCCGGCCAGGTAGGCTATAATTCACATTGTAATAATAATATGCCTATTTAAACCAACATTGGAATGTTTTTCTAAGATTTTATGTATACATAACCTAAATGATTACTTTACCTTGCATTTACCCTATAGCCAGTATCTGATCATTGCAAATTATTTTTAAAACGTCTTGACACACTGGCTCCATACCGCCCCACTGCATGAGTACAGACACACAATGGCTCAATTGTTTTTACTATAAAAAAGTCAGTGGTCACAGTCATTTTCTAATTGTTTTAGATTTATTGTATTTGTTGCAGATGTGTGTGTCAGTCAGTCACAGTGTTGCCATGTCTGTGGGTTTTCTGAATAATTGGGATACTTTGAAAACAATGTTGCAGGTGAAAATGTATCATTTATGAGTTGTCCGTTTATGGGCTAATTCTAAACTGAAACGTGACCACCGCATTTTTGTTTTAATGAATGTGATCAAGGCTGTATGTGGCAGGTAGTTGTGGCCGGCGCCTGGTAGGGAAGGAGAGAGCTGTTGTCTGGTGTGTAAAGGCCATTGCACAGCTCCAGGCAAAAGTGGTGAAAATTGTGACTGGTGTCGCTCGGTGATGTCAGTTTTGTGAGGGTTTTGCATGTCGTGATACATTTCTTATTTCTAGCTGCCGCACTTCGCTCTTTGTCAAGGAGGTGTGAACGCTCACCACAGAAGCGATAGCCCCTTTTGTTTTTGTAATCATTCACTGCCACCCTCATCTTTTTATGTCCTTGGGAAAGGTTAGAAGTATGAAAGCACAACTGTGTGACCGGACACGACTGGTTCAACTAACCTATGTGACCAATGTGTGCTGCCACGTTAAGAGTGAGTGGATCCTCTTGGAAGAAAGCTGAGCAGAGCTCTACCTGCATGCAGCGTGAACAGAGCAGGAAAAAACCTCCTACACACACAGACCTGGTCAGTCAGTCCTTAGTATAATACTAGTCAACAACCAAGAGAATATAGTTCGGGGAGTTAAAACAATGGTTTTCTATGCTAGTGGTAGCCTAGTGTGTGAGGCTGAAATTGTAATCCAAGCATAAGAATGGCAAATGTCCTTGAAGTTGTCCTTTTACAAGTCCTTAAAAATGATTTTGAATCCTGGTCACGGCAGTCTAGCTATGGCCGGGTGTCGTGCTGGACGATGCCCAGGGTAGATGGGGAAGTAGTTGGACAAAATTACCTCAACATGTTTCTCTCGTGTGGCTTGCCTCTATCTTGGACATTGTTACAAACTTTACTTGGTAATGCAGTTGAGTTAATAGAGATGACATGGTGAATAACCAGCTGTCTCATTCCTATGATAGAATATACTGGGACTTGGACATCCAGACGAATGCAGTGATCAAAGAGCGAGCCCCTGCCGACCATCTACCTCCACACCCGGAAATAGAGCTCCAACGTGCCCACCTCACCACCAAGCTACGCCAACACTACCACGAGCTCTGCTACCAACGAGAAGGTACCTTATCCACTCAAACGACATGCAGTCAGTTTAGCTGTACATTTTACCCTGACCTTAGTGTTGCTAACCAAAAATAAACAATTACATGGTTTATAGTGTTTCTGCTGACATCCAGTCCAGCATTGTAATCACCCACCTCCTGTCTGACAGGTATCGAGCCCCCACGTGAGTCCTTCAACCGCTGGTTGCTCGAGCGCAAGGTGTTGGACAAAGGGCCTGATCCCCTGCTGCCCAGCGAGTGTGATCCCATTATCTCTCCGTCCATGTTCAGAGAAGTCATGAACGATATCCCCATTAGGTCAGTGGTGAAAGGCCAAGCTGTCCCGGGTTCAGAGCTCTGCACGATTATCTTGCTTAGACCAAACGCCTTAATAAAATAGTACAACAACTACTAGCACAGAATGTTTGAAACTCCAGTCAGGGTCAAGCAAATTATTTATTAGATTTCTTCTAACTGCAATCCTGTCTGCTAATTATACATTTCAGTCATTTAACTGATGCTGTTATTTTAGTTCTTACAATTATTTATTTTAGTTAAGGAGAAGTAAGCAAACTGAGAGCAACCATCATGGTAAGAGTTCTAGATGAGACATCTTGTCAGGATCCCAGGGTTGACACCAGGAAATACAATTAATGAGTAGTTGGCTGCGATGGCAGAAAAGGTAAGCTTGGGGGTCTGCGCGGCATAGTGGGCTACATGTCTGCCTTGCACGACAGTGGTTCCAGCCTGAAAATGGGTTCTCTGACTTTGACCGGACCTCCAACATGAGTTAGCGCAAATTGGCATAGTGCTGCCCGGGATTTGGGATAGATAAGTCGGATTGTCTACCTTGCCACGTCACTCTCAAGTGATTCCTTGTGTGCTGATTGGGTACCTGTAAATTCAATTGTGGATGTTCTCATCCCGTGCATGATCTGAATAAAGACTTCCGTTTTGGATGAACAGTGCAAAAAGAATTGCCAGCTTTGCGACACGTGGGTGGATGAACCATATGCACACCCCTCGCCATCCTGCGTCTGTGTACTCCCGCTAGCTTGATTGAGAGAGCTGCCTGATGAGAGACAGTCAAATAATTATTTCAAACGATTTACAAACATGGACATATTTTTGAATTTCATTTGTTCCCCTTTATTGTTAACTTTTGGTTGTTTCAAAATGTTAGTTTGACCTGCAACTGTTATCGAATAGGTCTGGGTTCTCATATGATTCATGAAGCGTGTAGCAGAAGAAATTCTCCCTCAGACTCACCGGTAGTTGTCACTGATGCCAGGGTAATGTTCAACCTCCTAAAGCGGGAGCTAAAGGTGGTCAAAATAATTTTAGTGGTTAGTGAATGAAAAGTGAATTGTATGCCCTGGTTGATGCTAACGTGATGTAAGTTCCAGACACTTGAGTTTTTTACAAGTAGTCTAGCCAGCGCACATGGTTCATCCAAACACTTTAGTGCCAGAGAATCTTTAATGGCCACGTATTTGTGGAATTATGTGAAATACCAACACATGGAAATGTTGCTTCCATAATTCACCCCATTTAATTACCTATCAAAATTAGTTTCAGTCACCACCGTTGTGTTTATGGCAGGTTGTCCCGTATCAAGTACAAAGAGGAGGCCCGAAAGCTTTTATTCAAGTACGCCGAAGCTGCCAAGAAAATGATTGACTCGAGGTAGGTGCATCTGACATTCTAGATTTAATTAGCCCTAATAACCTAGAGGTAATTAACCATCTTTATTTTATATATGGGCTGATATTTCTTTTGAAATTGCTCCCAAGTATGATGTCCATGAAGCTCTTTTTCAATATTCATAGCATGGATCATTTAACAATTTGGCAACTTAAGTCAGCTAGCTAACAGCTGAGTGTTTGGGCAGGTATTAATTCAATTTGAGATATCACATGTTGTCATGGGGAATGAATCTTATTTCCATTGACAACTCAGCAAATCTGCAACATTTTCCTATTTCCGTAATTAATAAGCAGTTTGAAATGTTTTCGGTAAAACGAGCAGAACTCCGCTCTCCCGTTTCAAGGGGAAATGGGGCTTTGTCGTTTAGGTGCAAGGTGAGAAAAGAGATTTGTTTAGGTGGGTTGGGAGTTTAATGTATGTTTTGAGTCTGAAATAATTTATATTGAGAATAACAGGTGTTTTTATACCCTGGCAGAAATGCCTCACCAGACAGCCGAAAGGTTGTGAAATGGAATGCAGAAGACACCATGAACTGGCTACGCAGAGACCACTCTGCCAGCAAGGAAGAATACATGGTGTGTGTTTGTCCTGGGAGTAGAATGTGTAGTTCAGTAGTGTGTGATTTAGTGTGGCATATTACATGTATTCTCAGACAGTTGTAATCCATTGCTGTGTTAATGTATACATTTACTTTAGCGGAATGTACACAGACCCTTACATGTTTAACAAAAAAAAGGAACAAAAACAACAGTTGTTTTCTCAATCAGGATCGCCTGGATCACTTGCGGAAACAGTGTGGCCCCCATGTAGCGGCAGTGGCCAAAGACTCTGTGGAGGGCATCTGTACCAAGATTTACCACATCTCCGCAGAGTACGTGAGGCGCATTCGCCAGGCCCACCAGACGCTGCTGAAGGACGGTAATATCGCAGGTGAGATAACGAGCCACATTGCATTTGTACAAAATATGTCCAGTCCAAATCAGTGTTCCCCCAGTTACTTTGAAAAAGTAATCTGATTACTCATTACTCCTTTGAAAAGACACTTAGTTACTTTACAGATTATTTGATTTTAAAAGTAACTAAGTTAGATTACAAGTTACTTTATTAGTTACATTCAGCAGCTGCCGACAACACCCCCACCGCCTCAACATAAAAATTACAACCGGTTTTGCCAACACTCACTTTGTTGGAAGTGCATTTTCAACAGTAACATCAACAATGTATCTCCTGACATTTTAAGTTAAATACATGTTTTTTTGTTTTTTTAAATACAGTCTTTCTTGACTTCACTTCACATAAATACTTGGTTTTATAAAAATAAAATAATGACAGTCTTTCTTGATTTGACATATTTAACTGTTAACACTGTGATGGAAACTTACTATTTATAATCTACATTGTGTAACTTGTTCAAAATAATAGCGCTAGTTTTATTTCACTGCAATAATCATTGTTAATTCATTATAAAGCTTGTGAATTGTAACCAAATGCAATTGTACTGTGTGTAAAGAAACATTAAGAGTATATGATAGGAAAAAAATAATTTAACACTTTTCATTAATAAGAGTAACAAATACTTTGTACACACAATTTGATTGAATATATTTTCAGTGTCTCATGTGAAAACATGATTACATTTTAAAAACATTCACTAGAGTCTGTTTCATCCGACATACTCTAATTTTAGCAACACATGAACATGGACATACTACTATCTTTGCAATGAATTAACAATGATTATTATTGAATTACTAGCGCTATTATTTTGAAAAGGAAAATCTGAGTTTGTGTTGCTGCCATAAGTGTTGCTAGGGAAACGGTTCTAGCCTAGCTAGCGCCGGCTCCGACTGTCCTCATGCTGAAAACGTGACTTCACTATCGGAGACGCAAGAAGAAAGCAAAAATATATATTTTTTATTAAGGAAAATGACAGTAATGCACAGTGACTTGAATAAGTAACTTTAATCTGATTACTGGTTTGAAAATAGTAACGTGTTAGATTACTCATTACTGAAAAAAGTGGTCAGATTAGACTAGCCAGAGTTACCAGCATCACTGGTCCAAACGAGTGGGGTTTCTCTGAGAACAAATGTGCCAAAACCCCTGGTTGCTCAGCACAAATTGTGAAATTTAGTTACTATACTTGTAGTCTGAGTTGACGCGTCCAGCGCTGTGTGCTAGCATAACCTACCCTGTGTTGTTCTCCAATGCCCTGTGTTGTTCTCCAATGCCCTGTGTTGTGCCCTAATGCACTGTGTTGTGCTCTCAGACCCTGAACCCGCCGAGGTACAGGACAGGCTGGTTTATTGCTACCCAGTCCGGCTTGCTCTGCCGTCACCAGCCCAGCCCCGAGTGGAGCTGCACTTTGAGAGTGACATTGCCTGCCTGCGTTACAAGGGAGAGATGGTTAAGGTCAACCGGGGCTACTTTGCCAAGCTGGTGAGGAGCATTTAGTGACATAAAATGGATGTATGTTTTTTACTTTAATATTTTATTACAATATAATTTGAATGCACTGCCATGTGATTGCTGGCCCCCTGAATAAAATTAATATATCAAAGATACAGTCCATGGGTGTCTGCGTGGCGTAGAGGGCTAGTCACTGCGTGGCGTAGAGGGCTAGTCACTGCGTGGCGTAGAGGGCTAGTCACTGCGTGGCGTAGAGGGCTAGTCACTGCGTGGCGTAGAGGGCTAGTCACTGCGTGGCGTAGAGGGCTAGTCACTGCGTGGCGTAGAGGGCAAAGTTGCTGCATTACAGGGCTGTCTACATCATGATAGTCAGTGGTTGGAGTTTGACTATGGCTTCCACAGCTTTGCCCGGACCCCAGCAGAGGCAGCGCAAATTGGTATAGCACTGCCCAGAATTTGGGATTGATGGTTTGAATTGTCTGCCTTGCCGGGTTGCTCTCCTGCGACTCTTTGTGTCCAGATCAGGTGCCTGTAAATTAAATCGCAGAAGTATAGTTGGTGAACATACATGACCCGACTAAAGGCTTCCATGTTGTATGAGCAGTGTGAAAATAATCTGCCGGCTGGGAGACATGTGGTTGGATGAACCATGTGAGCGCTCTTCACCATCCCGCATCTGTCCAGGGAGTTGTGGGAGCTGCTGATGGGGCGGTGTCAGTGGGAATTGGACCAATTAGGAGGGGAGAAAAATGGGGGAAATAAAATTTCACAAAAAAATAGATGCAGTCCATGATTTTGGCCTCTAGGTGTTAATATGGTGCTAGTGAGCTAAAACGGTTACCTGAAAATTGTTTACTATGTATTTGTGCCCCATGTCATCACAACCACCCAATTTTAAAGTGCTATTTGTACAATTTCAGCCATAACACTGGAACTACTTCTTTAAGTGACCAGCTTATTTACAGATGCTGTAAAAACAGTATTTATTCATATTAAAAACAATCTGAAAAAGGATGTATATAGGATAATTGTTTCCCTACACTGTGAGGTGCTTTTTTGCCCATTGACAAACCCTGTGGATGCACAACTCGTCATGTCCTCATTGCAATTTCTGTTCAAGTGCCTAAATTTGAACTGCATGGTATATTAAATCATTGTTTCATCAAAACTGCATATTCAAATATTTTAAATAATGTGAAAAACACCTTCTACAGCTTTTGGAAACTTGTCACTAAAAGAGAAAATAGTTCTACACAAAATCTAAAAAATATCACCTTTAAACTTCATGGATAACTGACAGTTAGTTAATCTACTTGTGATCAGAGAGATGAACCGTGGTATTCCAGACGATGGCTGGCTGGATATAAATAACTAGCATCTCCTCAGGGCTCAGTATGTGCTAAACTACTTTCTTTCTGTGTGCATATTATTATATATTATTATATTAATATAATTATTATATTGCTGTCTGTTAGGAGCTTTTGTACCGGTACAGCTGCATTGACGATCCCAGGTTTGAAAAGTTCCTGTCGCGAGTCTGGTGCCTGATTAAGAGATACCATGTAAGTTGGGGATTGACTCCTGCTGCAGAACCCCCCCCCCCCCACATACACCTTCAATACTCATCATTCTACTTTCCTTCTGGTCATTTCCTTCATCTACATTGACAAACTGGCTATGTTGTGAAGCCGTTTGTCGAGAGGCGATGTTGTAATAGTCCACCTCTGAGTGTCATGGTGACCACCTCTCCCGTCTCTACAACACCCAACATTTGTTTGGCTGATGTCATCCATTGCATGCTGAATGTCACCGTTTGTTGTTCAGGTGATGTTTGGCGCCGGGGTGAACGAGGGTACGGGCCTGCAGGGGGCTCTCCCTGTGCCGGTCTTCGAAGCCCTCAACAAGCAGTTCGGTGTGACGTTTGAGTGTTTCGCCTCGCCGCTCAACTGCTACTTCAAGCAGTTCTGCTCAGCCTTCCCCGACACAGATGGCTTCTTCGGATCCAGGGGGTAGGTTTTGGGTATTAAAAACTCAGACATAATTATTTTTTTTACTTTTATTTAACCAGGGACGCACATTGAGACCTAGGTGTTATTCACAAGTGTGCCCAGGGAACGCAACCATAACGAAATGGCATACAGTACTCAGCGTAAATGAGTACACCCCCTTTGAAAAATAACAATTGTTTTCATTTTTCAGTGAACACCAGAACAATTAGCTGAAATTGTACAAAACTGAGTTCTGTGAAACATTTGCTTTCACGAAGAACATAAAAGGTTTGTCACCAACCTCATCGGGATAAGATTTTCTTTTAATGCAAATGAGGTGCTGCAAAAAATTTGTAAACCCTACAAGAAATTCTACCAATCTAATATTTTGTGTGGGCTCCATGATTTTTAAGGACAGTGCCAACTTTTCTGGACATGGAGTGAACAAGTTGGTGACATACTGCCATGTCTATCTTTTTTCCATTCTTGGAGAATGAGCT
This sequence comes from Umbra pygmaea, assembly GCA_016801145.1. Taxonomy (NCBI): domain Eukaryota; kingdom Metazoa; phylum Chordata; class Actinopteri; order Esociformes; family Umbridae; genus Umbra; species Umbra pygmaea. The sequence continues at coordinate 9,218 of JACXGM010005440.1, read as the reverse complement.
CTTTCAGAGCCTGGATGCTGGACGGAGAATGATGCTCGACCTTTCTTCAGAACTCCCCATTGGTGTTCTATTGGGTTGAGGTCAGATGACATACTTGGCCACTGAATCATTTTCACCCTGTTTTTCCTCAGAAATGCAGCAGTGACCTTGGGTGTATGTTAGGTTATTATCATGTTGAAAGAGTGCAGGGTGTCCTAGGGTGCAAAGAGATGATAGCATCTTCTCTCAGTATTTTACAGTACATCTGTGAATCCATGATGCCCTCAATGAAGTGCAATTTCCCGATATCTGCAGCACTCATACAACCCCACAGAATAACACTGCCACCCCCATGCTTTACTGTAGGTTCCACGCATTGTCAGGGCTCTACAGTGCCCCCATTTCACGAGAATTTGCTCCTAAAAATAGACATGTGAGACAAGGAAAAATGATTTACAAGCACAGTGTGCAAGTAAAAACTACAACCTACCATAATGCATTTTTCCCTTGCTTGTAATTGTTAAAAAAACGACAACTCCCACATTTCGCAAGGAGTCATGCACAAACTGCAGTAGTTTTCTGTGAAAACGCAGTGCAGTCAAAGTGAGAGAAATGTGTGAAAAACACTGGGAAAAAGAAAAGGTATAAATTCTGTGTTACTTGAACATTTTTCAATGCGCTCATAAATTTATTTGTGTGCTCTGACACTTTTTTAATTAGGAGTACATGTACTCCTTGGGAAAAAAGTTAGCGTAGAGCCCTGATTGTTCATTATACTTTCCCCCCTTGCGGTGCCATACAGTTTGGATGCCATGATTTCCAAATAGATTAACCTTTGTCCCATCTGACCTAAGTATGGAGTCACAATAATCCTGCCTTGTGTGCAGCTCCGCAACGTTTTGTACAAATCTTTGGGATGACGATGACATGGCTCATCCAACTATATGTCACCCGAGCACTGTTCACCCAACACGTAAGCCTTTAGTGAGATCATGATTACGTTCACTGACTATTGAATTCACAGGCGCCCAATGTGAACACAAGTTGCTGGAGAGCGACGTGGCAGGATAGACTTCTCTGACCCAGGGGGCCCGAGGAAAGTCAGAGAAGCCATGTTTGGGCTTGAACCCATGACCATCGCGAAGTATACTGTCCTGGAATGCAGCGACTCAGCCCACTGTGTCACGCTTAAACCCCAAGTCCATCCTTTTTCATGTTTTTAAGAACATTTGCTGCTGTATTCTGACTGATTAGCAATGCTTTACTAATTGTCATATAGCCCTGACAGTTTTGTATGTAAAAAATTATTTTCTCAAGACATTTATTTTCCATGTGGTACAATAATTGTCAGCATTGACTGGGAGGAGAATTTACAGTGTGGGAAATGTTTTTTGATCCCCTCCTAATTTAGTACCTTTGCCCACTGACAAAGAAATGATCAGTCTAGTTTTAATGGTAGGTTTATTTAAACAGCAAGGGATGTAATAACAACAAACAAATCCAGATTTTTTTTAAAAATAAATATTTGATCCCCTCTCAATCAGCAAGATTTCTGGCTCCCAGGTGCCTCTTATACAGGTAACAAGCTGAGATTAGGAGATCCTAATCTCAGCTTGTTACCCGTATAAAAGACACTTGTTCACAGAAGCAAGCAATCAATCAGATTCCAAACTGTCCACCATGGCCAAGATCAAAGAGCTGTCTGAGGATGTCAGGGACAAGATAGTAGACCTACACAAGGCTGGAACGGGCTACAAGACCATCGCGAAGCAGCTTGATGAGAAGGTGACAACAGTTGGTTCAATTATGGTACGAAATTACCTCAATTTGCTCAATTAACTCAATGTCCCTCAGTCTGGGGCTCCATGCAAGATCTCACCTGTCTGAGGAATCAGCCCAGAACTACACAGGGAGATCTTGTCAATGATCCCAAGGCAGCTGGGACCATAGTCACCAAGAAAACAATTGCTAACACTACGACGTGAAGGACTAAAATCCTGCAGTGCAAAGGGACGATGGACGGGCCATGTACCATCAAATCTTGCCCCTCATGGTCATGGATGGGTATTCCAGCATGACGATGACCCAAAACACACAGCCAAGGCAACAAAGGAGTGGCTCAAGAAGAAGCAGACTAAGGTCCTGGAGTGGTCTAGCCAGTCTACAAACCTTAATCCCATAGAAAATCTGTGGAGGGGGCTGAAGGTTCGAGTTGCCAAATGTCAGCCTTGAAACCTTGATGACTTGGAGAGGATCTGTAAAGAGGAGTGGGACAAAATCCCTCCTTAGATGTGTGCAAACCTGGTGCCCAACTACAAGAAACTTCTGACCTCTGTGATTACCAACAAGGGTTTTGCCACCAAAAAATGGGGTCGAATACTTATTTTACTCATTTGTAATGCAGATATTTATTTGAGGTTATTTTGTTTCTCACTGTTAAACCTACCATAAAATTATAGACTGATCATTTCTTTGTCAGTGGGCAAATGTACAAAATCGGCAGGGGATCAAATTTTTTTTATCACTATAGTTTAAATACCATCCTTAATTGTCAAATTATCTTGCAGCAACCTGTGTGATGATTGGTTCGTCTGTTGTTGAATTTCAGTTAATTCACATTTTACCAAGTTTAATTCCTAAAAGCATTTTTGGGGTGAACTCATTTGCACCATGGTCATAAATCACTTTTATAATAAACTTTCTGTTTTGTTGTTTTGTACTGACTTATCTCATGTGCAACCAATAACCAGGGTTGCTGGAATATTATATTTTATAGGATCTCATGGAAAGTATTGATTTTGTAGAGACCAATGTTTTTCTGAGACATCTGTTGGGGTGTACTCATTTACGCTGAGTACTGTAAATATACAAGATAAAGTTGTTTCTACACTTGTGACCATGGACCAATAAGGTTAATCTAATAAGGTTCCTCAATGCAAGTTTAAGTGTAAAGGCCCTGGCACAGGCTTGGTGGTCCTGAAAACAGAAAGGGTTGAAAAACCCTGGTTGACCCCTTTACATCCAAACAAAGAACTCCAGGACATGATCTGTTTATTTTACACTCAAATCACACAGAATTTTGGCAATTGCGTCGGGTATGCATCGTTTTGATGCAAGCACCTTTGCATAGACTGCACAGTGTTTTGTGTTTCATTGCGCATGTACAAATGGAGGTGAGGCTCGTTCATGGGGTAGATTCCCCTTTTGATTAAACATCTTATTAATATGGACATGTTGCTACAAAGATGAATGCATGAGGAGGACCTCAAACGATATTGGCTTACTGTTTGACTATACCAAAGTTTTTAAATATTTCAAAAATATTTGATTTCACTGCAGATTATACTTACAAAAATAAATTGTTGCAAAGACGAATGTATGGAGAAAGATTTCAGATGATTTTGAGGTACGAGGTTAGTTGGCTAAGTTGTGAAAGTTAAGAAAGAGCTAACAACTGCAGATTAGATCTGTACGAGGGCTGAGCAAATCTTTTTAATTGTTTTCCTTAGTTCCACCTAGTTAATTTAGGTGAGATTAGCCATGTAATCAGAAATGACTTTCTAAATTCACATCCGATTTAAATAAAGCGTAGGTTTATTCTGATTTGAGTAAGCATCCAGTGCATTGTGCTATGTGTCTTTATCACTGGCAGACTCTTGTATTGGAAATGACTGGACTTCTGTTGTTACGCATACTGTATGTAATGATGGATTCTGTGTGATCTGGGCTAAAATCATTTGTTGATCTGTTGGTTTCTAGTTTGAACCTATTCCAAAATGTCGTCTTTGCTTACCAGGCCATTCCTGAACTTTTCACCGGCCAGTGGATCCTTTGAGGCCAACCCTCCATTTTGTGAGGAGTTGATGGATGCCATGGTGACACACTTTGAGGTACTACTCCTACGTAACAGTTTTCCATTTGTGGTAACCGTTCGCTCTTCAGTTTATACACTGTTTTTGTACTGTATTGAAGTGGCCAAACTTGGTCCATATAACAACTATTTTAATGAACTTAATTGCACAAGCACGCATACAAATGGATGCTTACTCCATCTTGAACTTTTAACTTGCCAGTTAACTTTAATTTTCCTGGGATGTACTCTGTGCTAAAGGAACTTCTGGAGAAGTCCAGTGAGCCCCTGTCATTCATCATCTTCGTCCCAGAGTGGCGAGACCCGCTGACCCCAGCTCTGAACCGCATGGAGAACAGCATCTACCGCCGCTACCAGATGTCCGTGCCCGCCTTCGAGCACGAGTACCGCAGTGGCTCGCAGCACATTTGCAAGAAGTGAGTGTCAAATACCTGGTGGCTTCTGTTGCCCTTTACTAGGGCTGTGGACGTATTTTACCATTATCTTGAGAAATTCAAAATGATCAAGTCTGTGAGACAATTGGTTTATAAAGCAGACCTAGTTACTGTATATTAACCGCCCTAAATACTGGTAACGTTGTTATCACCTATTGACATTAGTTTACAAGCTGTAGGAAACACTATTTGACAAATTATTATAGATTGTAATCTGTGTTGTGTTTTTGTTTTATTTTATAAACCTGAAGCTAAGTTGCATTTTTGCTCGAGACCAGGTGATACATTTATCAAGCATGCATAGAAACTATCCTAAATTTGTAATTATGAATTACGGATGGGCGTGGTTAATTGAATATCCAGATATCCTAAAGTAAATTAATATTCGAATACTTATGAAAGTGGTTGGATAAAAAAAGGAAAACATCTATATCTATATTAAATAATAAAAATAAGCTTTCCACGTGTCATGAACTCTAAATAGTTGTAACGTTTAAAAGTTATTCAAAAGTAAGCTATAAAGTTAGCTGTAATTCTGCGTTCTGCTGCATTCTCCTCTCATTTGACACCCAATCTCAGGAATATGGCTAGCAAGGGGATCAAGTTGATGACCAAAATAACGTTTAATGTAATCTTAATATATGCAAGATCAATTTATTGAACATAACGAAATAACAATGAACATGAAAACATATTTGTATTAAATAAATATAGAAGTGTATGTTCCATTCCGGTAATAGTCCATTCAGGCGATAGGCTTAACATCGCATTATTATTGATCTCATCCAGGCAAGGCAGTGCTCATTGCCAATGCGTTTAATCCCCAACACAAACACCTACACTTTGTGCAACAGCCTCCACCTGGAGTTTAGGGACAAGCTGACGAACGTGTAGTAGAACAGATGCCACGGACGCCTATGACGAACAGCCTTCTGCAGACACACCACTAGTACTGTAACCCTCAAAATTTACTTACATTCAGAAAGAAAAATATCCATGTTGCTGTTTTAACTAGCTATTTGAAACTAAAGTCAAATAAAAGTTTGGAAAACTGTAATAAATTGCTTTTGTTACTTCTAACGACTAGCGCATTGGGAAGATGAACACGTTTTCAACATACAGCAGTTATTTAGTCTGATGTAGGTAAGCTTACTAGGGCCCTATAAATTCAGTTTTATTTTTGGCCAATTCAATGAGCTAGACTAATTACTTCAAGCGATTTAAATACATTGACAAATAATTGATATTTGTCATTGTTCCCCTTTGAAACTGCCCCATGTAGCTATGGAGGTGTACTGTTGACTAAACATTTTCATCATAGAAGAAAATCAATGACAAAATAATTATGAAAACATATTTGCAGACCCAATTTTAATCTCCTGCGACCCACCCGTGGGTCGGGACCCAGTCTTTGAAAACCACTGTTTTGGACCACTACTACAACCAGATACGATAACCAAAAAATCGAAGCTGCGTTCTAGTTTTCGCAAATCTCCATATTCGCCTTTCCGTGTGGATTTGCTAATTTTTCTGAATAGGGCTGTGCGATAAATCATCTCAATCAATCAAATTTTTATTGTGATAAAAAAAATATGCCATCGATGATAAAACTATGTAGGCTAATATTTTTGGAGTCATATGTTTTTGTAGTGAACACAACATCTAATGCAAACAGCCAATCAAACAGCAGCAGCCAACACCACTGCATCACGTTCAGTTACGTGCCCACACTGCTCAGGCACATCAGTGACAGCCTGTGTGGAATTAATAATTGAAAGATGAGTCGGATTGATAGTGAATGCAATTTGAAATTAAGAAATTGGTATCGATAATATGGCAGTTTGGCTCTTTGTAGTCAAACAAAGCACAGATAAACATTCTGTTCAAAACATGTCGGCGAGTTGTTCAGAACAAGTCAGGATTACAGCCCTAACCCTACAGTCACACGAGCAACAAAAGTCAGCGACAAAGCGACAGGCTGCCATTCATTTTCAACGCGAGTGGCCGTTTGCCAGAGACAGGCGACAAGCTTGTCGCTGTCGCGAGTAAGGCGGGGCAAAAATAGACAAGAAGTCTATCTTGTGCAAATGTTGAGCGAAGCGACAAAGCGACTGCCAATTGGAGTGAATACCTCTGAAGTAATTTTTAAGACCTCTCGCAGATACTAGGCAACGGCATGCTAGTATCAATACAGAAACGCCCACCAAGTGAGTGCGTGTCGCTGTCTTTTGTCGCTCGTGTGACTGTAGGTTTACGCTACGTTTATTTTAACCATTTAATTTCACACCCTTTTACGCGAGTCTGTTCAACCGGACGGTTGTTGGTTGGTGAACCAAGTTAATAGAATCGCATGCCCATGGGGGGAGGGGACACCCATTTGATTACATTAGACTCATGCAGTACCCTCGGTTACGGTCTCATTCAGTAGCCTGGTGCGCGGCACAACGTTAACTTAACATAACTACCAAGATAACATGACGTGTATTTGTATGTGATGTACTTCCTTATTGATAATGTGGGTGTCTTGGTTCTCTGCAATCAATATAAACGGTTGATTACATTAGACTCGAGCGGTTGCACAGTTTCTTTCGGTCTCGTTCAGTAGCCTGGTGCGGATCGGTGCGCAGTCTCGGCAATTCCGCTTGATTACATTAGCCTAGCCTAATGGGAGTTGTGAATTGGTGAACCGTAGCCTACCTAACGTGCCATTAATTCTCATTCGAAAAGAGTTTATCTTCTGAACTCAAACTAGTGCAAGACCAGAGAGCGCTGCCAGCACAAATGAGGTAAAAAAAAAAAAAAAGGAGTGAGTCGGTTCATTGACGTTTGGCAACCGATTCTCCCAGTTCAGTGACACGAGTCGGGTTAATTAACCAACTCTTCGGTCAGTTCGTCAACACTATTTCACACATGAATTGCATTTGCTTGCATCTACGATAATCTGTCTGGTTACGACGCTGTTCGTAAAATTATTTAGCTCCTTTTGCCAGCATGCGCGAGAAATGGAACACACTGTTCAATTAATCCAGTCATAAGAGAAGTGATGCAGCTCATGTCAAAGTGAAGTCGCACGTCAGACTTTAGACTTTTCCACTGATAGCTAAACTCCTTGCTTGCTAACTACAACTATCTTGTGTAGATGACAACAGAAGGGAGAAAGTTGTCTGAAGGAAGAAGTGTTTATTACAATACAGGTGAGCGACGCACACGCATGAGAAATTTTCGAGGTGATTGTAGCGTCAATGTGTTCGTTCCCACTGGTGCTGACAAACCGCGTTGATGTATTACAATATTCTAAACATTATAATATGACTTGCTGCCATTTTCACTCAGAAAACTCAAAAATGAATTTACCAACTAGCTAATTTCAGGGTGACTGAAGCGCTTTCAACTATTCTGTTTTTCATTGAACCTAAGACATACACCCCTAATGAAACAGTCCTTTCGGATGTATTATCATAATTGGATCTAATAGACTTATATGAGAATAAAATGGTTTTAAGAAGCTATCTAATAGGAATATGTTTGGCTTATTTTATAAGATTTGCATAGGAACCAATCCAGTAATACTATCTGCTAGAACTCTCTTAACAGGATTTTTTATATGGTGGATATGTTTTCAAATGATGATTACAAAATCCTAAATAACTGAGTAAGGCAACTATGGAGTTAAATCTGCATGATGAGACGAGAGAAAAACAAACCATATCAAAACTACATTATTTCAAACAGAAGTTTAAATACAGAAATTGGGTAAATTAGGTAAATCCCTCACTTCTTTTGTTGTCCTTAACTTATTTGTTGATTTCCTTTACCTGAAAACACTTCATTGCATTAGACAACTGCATTGCACTAAAATAAATGTAGACTTTTTCCACCTTTTGCCTAGTACACACTTTAGTACACACTTTTTTAGGTTTGTACTTATGGACTGAATGATTGGAAGTTTGTATTCTTTGTGTCGTGTCAGGCTAATTACATCAGCAATAAAAATATATTAACTATTCGGATAAAGTCATTTCAAATGCCCATCCTTATTCCGAATGTAATTTAGTTTTTTTAATACACAAGTGTGATTTATCAAATAATCGTTGTTGTTGTTATTATTATTATAATTATTATTATTACTATTACTATTATTTCTAATTCAAACAGATGAGGCCAATTTAGATAAAGTATGGTCACCTAAAGGAGTGTGACATGAATTTACAAAGGAAAAACAATTAAAACATTAGTTACTTTTGATTAACACATTCAAATAACACATAATCCACATAATTAATAATGTTATCCAGATGAATACGAATACATTACCTTAATGAATAATAATGTTATCCACTTTAATACTAATACATTGCCTTCATGAATAATAATGTTATCCACATTAATACTAATATATTATCTACATTATCGCACCGCACGTTTGATAAATGAGCCCTCGGGAATTTCGTTTAAAAGTCCGATTCTCTCTGTCAGGGACGAGATGTACTACAAAGCCGTCCACGGTACGGCCGTCATCTTCCTGCAGAACGCTGCCGGTTTTGCCAAGTGGGAGCCCACGCCAGAACGCATCCAGGAGATGTTGACTGCCTACCAGGTTTCTGGGCGAGCTTTGGGCTCCCCAGGCACCTCCTCTGCCCCCAACACATCCTCCCCGGCCGGCGCAGGGGGGTTGGGCGACAAAGACTCTACTGCCATCAAGACTGCACCAGAGCGATCTGCCAGTTTGGACACATCGTCAACCACGAGCCAGGATAACAGCAGTAGTAGCAGTCCGGTGGAAAAGACCACGCCCCCTCCAGAGGCAGCAAGTGTTTAAAAGCTTAAGGGGGGGTGGGGGGCTGTTTTATGGATTGAAGGGGGTGACTACAAATGGTGCTGTGTGTGTGTGTGTGTGTGTGTGTGTGTGTGTGTGTGTGTGTGTGTGTGTGTGT
>JACXGM010005439.1:0-35158 GCA_016801145.1 Umbra pygmaea | reverse complement strand
TATTTTGTGTCGCAACGGATTGTGGGCTATATCAGCCCAAAAAGCATGCAGGGTTGCATACTTCGAAAATCCCCCGGAAATAGTAGACCATCCGGGGACTGCTGACATACTATTTTCGCGTACTATGGTTTGGGACATACTAATCGTAGTCTGGCATACTATTTAGTATGCATACTTTGCGTATTGAGACGCAGCCATTGTAAAAAGCTCATCACAGGGGTATGGAAAACTCTAGATATTGCCAAACTATTGAGGCGTGATGACAGCACATTCTTAAATATTCTGTTTTGATGTAAAATAAAGTTTAGGCTTCAGTGATGGCCTCTGTTTCACTGTTGGAATTATCTTGAAAAACAGTAATTATGTACGGTGTACAGTGTAAGCTACTTTCACCCACTTCCACACTCTGAAAATAAACTATCGTACTGGTTATATAATGTGGTTAGAATGTGGTTAGAATGACTCTGAGCTGCTGTTTGATGTTGCCTCCACTAGGGGGCTGCATGGAGGTGTCCAAGTGGCTGATCTCCTGGCCCATCCTGCTTCTGCTGTTCTTAACTGTACCAAACTGTGCCAAACCTCGCTGGGAACGCTTCTTCATGCTGTCTTTTTTCCTCTCCACCGTGTGGATCGCTATCTTCTCCTATTTGATGGTCTGGATGGTGAGACACATTGGAGATACTTCAGAGCTTATTTGTTGCAGTCGATTTGTGGAAGATGCAAAGTTATATCGAACAAATCGGTGGTTTGTGCAACCGGACTTCACAAAAATCGTATAGCGAAACTCTATCTTCTAGTCGATAGACATCTTGACACATGTATGCAAACAACCAATGGGCTGTTATTCTAATTCGATTCGGTCGAGTATTGTCTAATCCACTTAATGTGTGTCTGAGTGTCCAGGTCACTGTAATTGGCTACACTCTGGGAATCCCTGATGTGATTATGGGCATCACCTTCCTGGCAGCTGGCACCAGCGTCCCTGACTGTATCGCCAGCCTCATCGTGGCTCGGCAAGGTAAATCACTGAACGTTCTGTTCATGTTTATGACTGATGTTCCTGTTTATAGTGGTGTCTGAACAGGATGTTGTTTATCCTTCTTTCTAGGTCTTGGGGATATGGCAGTCTCTAACACCATTGGTAGTAATGTCTTTGATATCTTGGTGGGACTGGGCCTTCCCTGGGCTATACAGACAATGGCTGTTGACTACGGTTCTGAGGTAAAACATTATATCCAGGAACACTTTCTTTACACAATCCCTCTCGGTGGGTCTTTGTTCATCAGTACCTCATGTTCTCTTGCGTGCCCTATTTCTTTCTGTGTGTGTGTGTGTGTGTCTCTCTCTCTATTTCTACCTTTCCCTCTCTGTTCCTCCATGTCTCTCTCTAGGTTTTGATCAACAGCCGGGGGCTGGTCTACTCTGTGGTATTGCTACTGGGCTCTGTGGCTCTGACAGTAAGTTGAGATGTTTCTCCATTTTGAGCTTTACACTTTTTAAAGGGCCAATTCAACACAATGGATGGGACAAAGTCAAAGTATTTTAAAACATACAGATACCTTTAAGCAATGCTGGACTGCTCACTTTTATTCAATAACCAGCTTCATCCACATTCAGTATGAAGTGAAATGCCAAAATATCAAGTTTAACCTTGTACAACTGCCCATCCTGCCATTACTTCACTGTGAAACCGACATCATCTTCTGGCAGGTTGCTATGACAAGACACAGGTTCTTCAAGGAGGAACATATTTGTTTGAAAGCGTATAATATTTATTATAACCAAATTTACAGTATATACACAGTGCCCTCCTTTAGTATTGGCAACCTTGGTAAATAAAACTGTATTATTGGTGACCACTTAATTTTTTTTTTTAAATATTAACACAAATCTAACCCTTAACGGACAATTCCAGTGCAAAATGAACCTAGGGGGTAATAACACACGGGTTCCGAATCGACCGTATATATTTGGAAAACAGACTCGACCAGTCGAACCACGAATGCCGTTTTACGTGAGCTGAACTGTGACTTGGAATCTCCCATGACAAGAGGTTTTTGGTCATTTATGCAGATCAATTTCTTTTTACAGTGCCTTGCGAAAGTATTCGCCCCCCTTGAACATTTCGACCTTTTGCCACATTTCAGGCTTCAAACATAAAGATATAAAAATGTAATTTTTTGTGAAGAAGCAACAACAAGTGGGACACAAACATGAAGTGGAAGAAAATTTATTGGATATTTCAAACTTTTTAACAAATAAAAAACTGACAAATTGGGCGAGCAAAATTATTCAGCCCCTTTACTTTCAGTGCAGCAAACTCTCTCCAGAAGTTCAGTGAGGATCTCTGAATGATCCAGTGTTGACCTAAATGACTAATGATGATAAATACAATCCACCTGTGTGTAATCAAGTCTCCGTATAAATGCACCTGCTCTGTGATAGGCTCAGAGGTCCATTGAAAGCACAGGGAGCTACATGAAGAACAAGGAACACACCAGGTAGGTCTGATATACTGTTGTGGAGAAGTTTAAAGCTGGAATTGGATACAGAAAGATTTCCCAAGCTTTAAACATCCCAAGGAGCACTGTGCAGGCGACAATATTGAAATGGAAGGAGTATCAGACCACTGCAAATCTACCAAGACCCGGCCGTCCTAAACCTTCAGCTCATACAAGGAGAATACTGATCAGAGATGCAGCCAAGAGGCCCGTGATCACTCTGGATGAACTGCAGAGATCTACAGCTGAGGTGGGCGAGTCTGTCCATAGGACAACAATCAGTCGTATACTGCACAAATCTGGCCTTTATGGAAGAGTGGCAAGAAGAAAGCCATTTCTGAAAGATATCCATAAAAAAGTGTTGTTTAAAGTTTGCCACAAGCCACCTGGGAGAAACACCAAACATGTGGAAGATGGTGCTCTAGTCAGATCAAACCAAAATCGAACTTTTTGGCAACAATGCAAAACGTTATGTTTGGCGTAAAAGCTACACAGCTCATCAACCTGAACACACCATCCCCACTGTCAAACATGGTGGTAGTAGCATCATGGTTTGGGCCTGCTTTTCTTCAGCAGGGACAGGGAAGATGTCTAAAATTGATGGGAAGATGGATGGAGCCAAATACAGGACCATTCTGGAAGAAAACCTGATGGAGTCTGCAAAAGACTTGAGACTGGGACGGAGATTTGTCTTCCAACAAGACAATGATCCAAAACATAAAGCAAAATCTACAATGGAATGGTTCACAAATAAACATATCCAGGTGTTAGAATGGCCAAGTCAAAGTCCAGACCTGAATCCAATGGAGAATCTGTGGAAAGAACTGAAAACTGCTGTTCACAAACGCTCTCCATCCAACCTCACTGAGCTCGAGCTGTTTTGCAAGGAGGAATGGGCAAAAATGTCAGTCTCTCGATGTGCAAAACTGATAGAGACATATCCCAAGCGACTTACAGCTGTAATCGCAGCAAAAGTTGGCGCTACAAAGTATTAACTTTGCACGCCCAATTTTTCTGTTTTTTTTGTTAAAGATCTTTGAAATATCCAATAAATTTCGTTCTACTTTATGATTGTGTCATACTTGTTGTTGATTCTTCGCAAAAAACTTTAGTTTCATTTCTTTATGTTTGAAGCCTGAAATGTGGCAAAAGGTCGAAAAGTTCAAGGGGGCCGAATACTTTCGCAAGGCACTGTACTTCATCCATTCCCTCACAACTAATATTATAAGGTAATTATCAGTTCGAACTAAAACTGGGCCCATTCGATTAACATGAAATCTTATCCCAGAGAATGGTCGACTTGCTACCAATGTTTTATTAACCCCTACAGTAGGTTCATTCTGCACCAGAATTGTCCATTAAGTGAAGAAATACAAGAAAAGGTATACTTATCACGGGACAAATATTGTATTTTTTTCTCTGAATAATGTGTGACAGTTATTGGCACACCTTTATTCAATACTGTGTGCAACCTCCCTTTGCCACCTTTGAGTCTTCGTCTATAATATGTAATGAGTTTGGAGAACAAATGGTCAGGGATCTGAGACCATTTCTCCATACAGAATCTATCCTGGTCCTTCAGATTCTGAGGTCCACTCTTGTGGACTCTTATTTTAAGCTCACCCATCGCTTTTCTATGGGGTTCAGATCATGAGACTGGAATAGCCATAGCTAAACCTTGATTCTGTGGTCCGTGAACTATTTTTGTGTTAATATTGAATGTGCTTTAAATCATTGTCCTGCTGAAAGATCCAACCACAGCCCAGTTTAAGCTTCCTGGCTTTAAATTGTTATTTACTGGTACTTGGAGTCCATATTACCATGTATCCTAACAAGTTGTCCAGGGCCTTTGTAAGACAAACAGCCCCAGAACATAAAAGATTCCCCACGGTACTTCACAGTGGGGACGAGGTCGTTTTCCACATTGCTATCTTTCTGTGTATGCAAACCCTACCTCTGGTGTTTGTTTCCAGCGGTTTAAGCACTGCTGTCGCCCAATCATGATTAGCCCAAATAATCAGTGATGATAACAAAACAAAACCAGGACCAAGCGTGCATCATTATTTCAGTTCTTTGAGCCACTGCTGTCAGAGTCGATATAATACAGACTCTGCCCATGGGAGACTGCCTAGCCTCTGCTTCCTACTGTACGTTCATTATAAATAATAAAAAATACACCCCAATTGTTTTACTTCACTTCAAGGTACACTGTAGAATTTGCAGAGTGAAAACAGAACTACATTCTCTTTCAGTGAGCAGTTTCCAAAAGCTGTAGGTAATATATTTCATGATATTTTAGAAAATTGAAAAGGGCCATTTAGATGGGACAATACTTTTTCTCACCATGCAGTTCATATTTTGCCGTTTGGACAGGAATGTCGATGAGTACATGACAAGTTGTGCTTCCAGTGTCAATGTGCACGTGCCAGTCTGTATTTAATATAATTAATGCATTATTGGACATGCTTTTACAAAGCACTGCATAGTGTAGGTCAGGGATGTCAAACCGGTTCCACGGAGGGCCGAGTGTATGCTGGTTTTTAGTCTTTCCTTAAATTAGGGCCCAATTAAGAACTAGACTGCCAGGTGAGGGGAGATCTTAACCAATTAGTAACCTATTCAATCAGTCAGGTACAAGGTAAGAGCGAAAACCTGCATACACTCGGCCCTCCGTGGAACCGGTTTGACACCTGTGGTGTAGGTAATTCTTACCCAATATAGTTTATTGGATATTTTAAATATCAAGAAATACAGTTTGTCACAGCGTTTGTAAGCTGGTCAGCAGGAAAGAGAAAATAGATCTACATTGTTATGTACCAAGGGTGACAATATTAGTGGAGGCCACTGTACAGTATGAAACTGTTTTCTCTAACTGTCCTGTCACCTACTGCACATGGCAGGTTCTGGGGATTCATGTGAACAATGTAGAGTATGAACCTGTTTTCTCTTTCTAACTGTCCTGTCTCCTACTGCACACAGCAGGTTCTGGGGATTCATGTGAACAATGTAGAGTATGAACATGTTTTCTCTTTCTAACTGTCCTGTCTCCTACTGCACACAGCAGGTTCTGGGGATTCATGTGAACAATGTAGAGTATGAACATGTTTTCTCTTTCTAACTGTCCTGTCTCCTACTGCACACAGCAGGTTCTGGGGATTCATGTGAACAATGTAGAGTATGAACCTGTTTTCTCTTTCTAACTGTCCTGTCTCCTACTGCACACGGCAGGTTCTGGGGATTCATGTGAACCACTGGAAGTTGGACCTAAAGCTGGGAGTGTACGTGCTGGTGATGTACGTCGTCTTCCTGTGTTTCTCTATCATGATTGAGTACAACGTCTTCACCTTCGTCAATCTGCCCATGTGTCTGGAAAAGCTGTAGGATGGCCTGTTCCAACAGACTGGAGGAGAAGTCGCGGCTGAATTAATGACTCTCCGAGGCCTCTAGATCCAAAGTCAATCACTACTCCCTCATTTCTGTTTTAAACTTCCTTAAATTGCACATTTCTTACAATAAACACATTTCAAGCATAAAATATGCTTTCAGAATAAAATAAAATACAGTGAGAAAAGTATCAAACAAACATTCTACACAGGAATATAAACTCAAAATAAACAACTAAAAATGAACAATTAAAATATCAGACGGCCACATACATTATGCATTCTAACTTACTATTACATTCATATATAGATTCCTGTTACAGACACTGTTTCCACTCCAGACTCTTCCCTGACTATACGTTTTTTCTAATTAATCCGTATATGAAAAAAAGATCTTCAAATTCATTGTCTACCGAATGGCTGTCAAACAACGTTCACCCTACACATGGCCAATCAAAAAAGAAATGCACACAGAAACATAAGGATTCTCTTAACCAACCCAGAGGAACAGATATCTATTTCCTGTGAACAGGAACATTGCCTCCAGAGCCAAACTCGGCCTCTAAAAGTGAGAAACACTGAACCACCTGGTTGGAAACCCTTCCAGTCTTTACATATCCCTGGAGCAGCATGACATGTCCTCTTCGGTTTATATCTCATCCAGACTGGGAGCTTTCTTTTGTCAGGCAACTCGCTGGAGTTCAGAGTAGCACTCGCTTTTCTACCCAGGAGTGCAGCTCATGTACTGTACATAGCAATTATTTATCTTTTGCTGTTTTCTTATTATCTTTTTCCTTTGAAAGAAAAGAAAACATACATTTCAAGAACATGTTGCACTTTAGATGTTAAGTTTAAAAAGTAGAGTATAGAGACAGATATGGCATATTATATTTTTCGGTTCGATGTTCCAGACCTTTCCGTGCATGGTGCAATAACAACGAGACACAGGGAGGCAGCATGTGCCAAGTCCTCTCTCTCACCTATCTGTAAGCACACAACGTTTAAAAGACGTTGAAAAGACATCTTTGTCATTGAAAAGACATCGAATAGAAGTAGAAAAGACGTCTTTCAAGTTATTGCGCTCACTGGGCTGTGCTTCTACTGTTTCTGGAGGCTCTCCAACTGAAAATAAAATGCTGACTAACACAAACTTCTGATTCGCTGTACTCAGTGTTTTAGAGTGAACATAGGTGAGAGACAAGGAATAGGAGTGTCATATCTATTAGTATTCAGCTCCATGTGGAAAGGAAAACACCTCTTGGGAGACTGTTCCTACTCTGACTCGCCCTGCCCTTGGTGCTTAGTAGATGATGATTTAGCAAATAGCTCAAGTGTAGTGTGCACAGGAACTAAGCCCTCTGGCTCAATAGAAGCATGGAGTTATTTTGGCACACTGGAAGTTGGAAGTGCCAGAGCCAGTCTTGTCCTCCCGAATCATGTGTAGTTTTTATTTTTTTATTAATTATGTAACCGATGTCTTCGGCTCCTAACAACACCACGGCTTGGACTTGTTACTGGCTGAGGCCTAATCCAATAGATACATCACAGGCCGGTCCAGTTCTGTACTCCCTGTGCTCACGTCCCTCTATCTCGGAGAGCTGAAGAGCTGCTACTGTCTCACCCCCCCCCCACCCACCCGCGACTGGTCCGGACACAATGGATCCCGTTATCGCCGGCTGGGATTTAAAAAGGAGGGACTATTATTTTTTTGATTCATCACAATCCACGAAGGACCAGAACCAGGCCCACAGATTGAAATCTGTACTGCACAATGACACGTCTTTATTTTGGGTTTGCTATGTGTAGATATTTGGTAATGCACAAACTGAGGTCCTCTAATATTGAACAGAGTTCTTCCTTTCTTCTGCCTGATGGGATGCACTTCCTGTGTAGATATTTTTAACTGCTGCCACCTCTCTACCTAAACCCAGAACACATTTCTCCTGCTCTTTTGCCTCTTCTGACTTTCTGATTACATCTTCTCTGAATGCATGATGGGATTCGAGGCAGCATTTATTAATTTTTTCCTCAGTGCAGAAGCTCTGTGGGATATGATCTCCACCCTATCCGTTGCTCTGGCAACCTCCAAATATTGGCAGCTACAAGTGGAGTCGCCCTCCACCAATCTGACTGACCTCTTGACCTCGGTAAGGGTTGTGTTCATCAGGGCACGCAACGGAAAACCTTTAAATAAATAAAGGAGCATTTTTACTGGACAATCTAAGTAGTTGCTCCTTGTTTTCTTCTTTCTTCCGTTTGGTGCCTAATGAACACGAGCCAGAGAGGTGCTCTGTGGGAGCAGAGGGCAGTGTTTGTGTCTGTGTCAGTCGTGACTGTGTTGGGTGTTGGTGGTGTTTCACTGTTGGCAAGTGCTGTCACTGTTTTCTGTGTTGAAAAGCAGACGTCCGATGCAGTGTGTGGTATATATTATATAAACACATGTATGCAATCAAACTAAAAAAAGAGGACCAGGGAACGATGGACCTGTATATTATGCATTGAAAAAATAAAAATATAATGTTATATTGAAGCTGCTGAAAGCATTGATACTATAAAGGTACATGCACACATTTATGCACGCACAAACAAACACTTGTCAAAAGTTTACTCTCAATGCCCAAAGACACACATGCACAGGCACACAATCTTCAAACCTTTCACGGTCACACACACATGCTGACACTCACAAACACAAACAACTCGCAAACCAAATGAATTATCGTTTCTGAGTGGTAGCCAGAGCCATGGATAAACAGTTTGATGGATGAACGCTTTATTAGCATTATTTATCTCCAAATGCTGACGCTTTAACAATACGAGAGCGCCTCCAACAGTTCCCTATGAAATGAACCACTGGAAACAAGCATAGCAGAGCAGCCAAATAAACTGATGTTTTTTATTGATTAGCATGCAGGATAATGTATTTCATTGTCTATATCACTACTATGTTGTAAATCTACTTTTATTGGATATCTAAATAGTTTTTAAGACTTCAAAATGCTCAACCTGGAGGTGAGAATTATCGTTTTGCAGTGCCTATGGGTGCACTCTGAAAGCATTCAGACAAATTAGCTTAACTTAATATAGAGTATGAGTGGGTGGTAGAAGCTGGTGCAATAACAAAGGATAAATGATGATCTCAAACAAAACAATAAGTGATTGTCAGATCAGACTGGGGGTAATGTCAGTATTAATTAAATGATATTTGAGGATCTGATCTTACAGTCAGTGTTAATCTAAAGCCAGATGAATGTTACTGAAATCCTGAGGTCTATTCTCTTCTGTTTATTAAGGTCTATTTTATGATATCACTTAAATCTTAGTTGCATGCTAAACAAACCAAGGATGTGCTATTCAGTACAGGACTGGGTGGCGTTCATTAGGTCACACAAAGGAAAACAGTTTGGTGTCTAATAATCACCACCCTGGTCGGTTAAAGGCAGGCAGTTAAAGGATGTCATGCCCCTGTGGCCTGGATTTTTATTCATTCTACAGTTTCCTTGTTGTCTTGTGTTTTATACTACATACTCTTATTGTAACTGAGGTGGGTTCTGGACTCATGAATTTGTCTTGTGCAACTCTTCTTAACTCCAAGCCACAAGACATTTTGAAATACGGGCTTGGGGAAAGTGGCCATATGGATTACTTTAAAAATCAAACTTTATTTATTCCATTATTTAAACTTTTGTCTGCTCATGTTAATAATATTGGTTTGCGATATGGGTTTTACTTTTTGTTATTTTTTACAACCTAAGGGATATGTGTATTTCATAATCATTTGAAATGCATTTTTAAATTAATACAATAACAGATACCTTTATATTGGGTGGGAGATGAAGGTCTCTTGTAGTACCACGTCCGTCTTGTCAGAAAACATAAAACACATTATATCTATCAGAGCTTTGTATTCAAACATGGTGTCATATCTCACTAGATAAGAATGGCTGTTGATTTCATTTGTCACAGAAAGTATTAAAAAATGCCCATAAACTGACTTCAATGTATTGCATGCATGAACACACACACTTGTTCATTGCTATCTGTCTCTCACTCACAAACACAAAACACACACACACAGTTTTTTTTGTTTCATACATAATTTTGTGTGACCTCTGTTGAGTGAATGTGACCTTGTTCACTGTGAGCGAAGGGTCATAAGGTCATTCATCCAAATTGTTAAAGACTTATGGGTATGGACTTGTTAACAACTTCAATTTAAGACATTGGTGTTTAACTTGAATGTATTTGTCTTGCTATAAATGGATGTATCCAAACAATGCATTTTACTGTAAAGCAATAATCATCAAAAGATTTAAAAGTAATTATGTATATTGTTATATGACCTATGATTATCAAAAGAATAATATTGAGGACACATTAAATAATATCATTTCTAAATGCCTGTCAAAGTTCTCTAAATTGCTTTCTTTGATCCTACTTATTTCATGGGTGATATGAGTCAGTACCTCACATAATAACTGTTGAACATTACTGCTTGCACTGAGATCTTAGGTCCAGAATTGCCTATATATGTGTGGGAAGAAAACAGCAACAGGTAAAATACCCTAACTGTGTAGAGGAATTGATGCTTGCATTCTGAAAATAAGGTTTATTTTTCCTAATGCCTTCCAAAATTATTTAGCTATTACAAAACAATAATTCCTCACATAGATCTTCTTCTGAGATCTTCTTCGGTTTTTATCAGGTTTCTAAATGAGCATAGAGGAAGAGGTTATTGGAGTGGATTACCCCATCTAAAATCTGATAGCAGATAAGCAGACCTTATTGTATGGAGGTATGTGAATTTCGAATTAACCAAGCTCCATGAAATCAGGTACCATTCTACCCAGTAATCTACAGTACTACAATATTAACATTTGTGCATACGTTTTTTTTCTTCGATGTCACATATTTGCTAATTAATATAACAGCTTTTCAAGGCAAATACAGTAGTTCTTCAATATTGTTTTACATCTTCAATGGGTGATTTTATTATGAAGTTAAACCAAATGAAAGGAGCAGGTGGCAAGATAATGTGGGACTATTTCAGACATTGACAGGGGATATGTTTGAAAAATGTGTGCAACTACTAATGTTTTATTTTATCTTAAATGATACTGTATGTATTGTTGTATTGCACAAACAAACTGCACTAAACATGAGAACGACTGTGTCCTTAAAACCAGAGTCCAGTCTATTAAAAAAGCCCATAGGATACTTAACAAATGAGCTTCAACATCAGATGTGTTGCTTGCTTTTTATTTGCGCAGTTGGTGGAGATTATGCTGTATATTGCATAGAACATCTGTGGACTTAATTAATAAAAACAATGACATTTTTAGTGGAAATTTGTTATGCGTGTTGTTGCTTAAGATGTCAACATATTTTGTTAGTGGAGACCCTTCCTACTACTAGTACACTAGTACTCTTAAGCTTTAGAAGCTTTATTGTGTATTGTCCATATGTGTTTCATTCTGCACCAGCTCATACTGGTCTCAGTTCACTGTGTGTCAACACTATTACAAAAATCGGGGACACGTTCATATAATATGTTACGTTAGTTACAATTGGCGTTAAAAGGTTTGGGGTCACCCAGGACTTTTCATGTGTTCTGATAGAAATTGATACCTTAATTTCCCAAGGTAACATAACATTGATAAGAAATTATCGTCAATCAATGAATTACAGACGAGGGCCGATGCACATTATAGCTGGTATACTCTGCCCTCAACACAATGTACTGTACCTGGTAATGCTGCGTTTATACTATATGTGAAAATGCAGATATCAACGCCCGCTTCACTAGAATTGCTGATCCACTGCTTCACTTTCCACCGGTGCTCGCCTCGATGACCAATTGCTAATTCATTTGTAGGTCTGGCACTCTGTCACGTAGTATGAAGGATGATGGGCAGGAAGCACTAGTTTTATTCTATACATGTATGGCTTAAACTGAATTCTCTACAAAAAACAATAAACACACAGAAGATGCTTAAACAGAATACATGTAAACTTGAGAGGGCTAGAAAATAACAAAACGCAGAAGATATATTTATATAAATGCTCAGGAATACTCAAGGACAGGCAACTGAAACAGGTTTGACAACCATTGGCGACTAAAGGAGATATTCTCAGGTACTAACAGCTAATTCCAAAATAGAAGATTTCTAATTACTAGCACAACTGGCAGGCAGGAAAAAACATGAAGAGTGTACATAAACAGGAGACATAACGTTAATGACCAGCAAGCAAACTTCTTCTTCTTCTATGGGGTTCATGGCGGATCGCACCCAACTGAAGGTGCATACACCGCCACCAAATGTACCAGAGAGCGAGGCCGGACACGGCCAACCCAACTCCAACTCACCCCATTACCCTAGAAAAATAAAATACAGCCCACTACCCACCCCCACACCACACTACCCACCCCTCTAACCTTCACCGCACTCCCAGGCACTATACACTTCACCTTACCCCCATTCAACACCTCCAACTTCAGCAACTTATCCATCTGAGCTGCACTACCCACCACAATAAGCACCCTATCACCACTCAAACACCCAGCATCTGTCACCTTCCCAACCTGATCCCTAATCACCGCCGTGACTGACACCAGGTGCAGCACCTTACCAGTGGGGTCTGAAAACACCACAATCACCTTATAACCCTGCTCCACACCACTAAGTGCCTGCCCTTCAACCTCTCCTGAAATACTCTCACCCTCTTTTTTTTGTCCCCCCTTCTTCTTCCTCCAAACATACCGTGATTCCTCAAACCGTACCACCACACCATCAACCCCCACACTCCCATCCGAACTCCCCTCCATGCCGACCTCACTCACCGCACAGCAATCGCGACCCACCAACCTGCCCCTGCCTTGCCCCTCTGTCTCTCGCTTCAAATCAAGCGCTAGGATTTCCGCTCTCTCCTGCTTATACTTGGTGGCACAACCTAGCATAACCCCACAAGGACACCACGTCAAAACCAGCTTCCGGTCCACGCTCCATACCCGAGAAGATCCCAGAGAAAGGTCACAGTTCAGAACAAGGATTAACCAATCATCTTCATCCCAGCAAACAAACTAAAACTAAGGAACACTATTATAGGGAGCTAATTACTAAAGGGGGTGCATCTGTGTAGAAGAAAACTAAAGGGATTGGATATCTAAAACTTGTGAAACAAAGAGCGGGAAACTGAGGACAGGAAAACCCAAATATGGGCATACTACTTGACATGGATGAACAGTAGAAAAAACAAGGAATACATACTAAATACAATACACCACACAAAACAGTCCCAGGGACAGGAAAGGGGATGTCTTTTTACTGAAAGATACAAAAAGTCAGTAAAATCAATAATCGGAATGCCCTAAAAGTTGGGAATGTTAATGCCCAACCACCACCCTCAAGATCCTTCCAAATAAATAAAACATAATAACTGGGCTCACCATTTGCCCATCGACCAGTTCCAGTAGGTTTCACATCCTATATTTGCAAGATCAGCTGTCACAGATTTTATAATGTAACCAAATTAAATGTAATATATTATACAAATTACGAAGTCACAAATGTATTTAAAAAACGTATGTATGTCCGCTGAGACCAGGCTGGCCAGCAATGAATTTGACGCATATATTTGATATTGGAACATGTTTTAAAACACAGATGTTATGGAAAGGTATTTTAAATGTAAATATGTTATGTTTAAAAAATACAATTTTTTTCATAAGAAATTATCATTATTTCAAAGCTTTTACTACAGGAGGTAATAATTTTCTGAATGCTATTTTATTTATTTATTCTTACACAAATACAAGTAAAACAAACATTAACAATGTGAACATTCAATAACATCCAAGGGAGTAGAACAAAGCACAAAATACACAAAGACCTTGTAAAAAGCTCTGAATCCTTATTTTTAAAATAACATAGGAGAGAGTTTCTCAATTAGTAAATTTGCATCTATGAATATAATATTTGGCCATCAATAATATAACATGTTACCATGGCTTTAGATTGAATCACCCTCCGGAACTCTATTTGACCTTTTTTTGCACCTTGTGCGTTATCTTGGCCAGGTCACCATTGCAAATGAGAATCTGTTCTCAGTCGGCCTACCTCATTAAATAAAGGTGAAATGAAATAAATATAAAAATAGATATATATATTGGCAATTTAAGCTACAATATTACAGTCATATGCAAAAGTTTAGGCACCCCTGACAATTTCCATGTTTTTCATTTATAAATATTTGTGTGTTTGAATCAGCAATTTCATTTTGATCTATGAAATAACTGAAGGACACTGTGATATCTCAATAGTGAAATGATGTTTATTGGATGAACACAAAATGTGCAATATGCATCAAAATGAAATTAGACAGGTGCATAAACATTTTTTTTAAGATTTTTTTTATATATATTTATTTACAAGAAAAATAATTTTACCACAAAGGAAATACAAAGGTACTTTTTTCCTCCCCTCATTTTCTCCCCCAACCCTCCTTCCAGCCCACCTGGGCTTCCCTCCGCAGACCACCCTAATGCATGCCCTTCCCACCCTTCAAACCCACATTAACAACCCAAACAATCAAACAAACAATACGCATACATACAATAACAAATTAGAGTGGATTATGGCGGATCGGAGGGGAGTATTTGTAAATTATTAAAATATGAGATGAAAACCTGCAATTTTTCTGAGAATTTAGAGTATGATCCCCTCAGTATACCTAATTTTCTCAAGTTGTAGAAAATACAAAACATCACTTAGCCAAAGAGAGCCTAAGGGGGCTGACAAGATTTCCACTGCAGCAAGATTCAGCGGCGTGCCAGTAGTGTCGTAAAAGCAATAATGTCAGCATTTTTATGGCTTAACGAGAGAAGGTCCCCTGGAATACTGAACACTGCGATCAATGGGCACAGAATCAAATGGACTTTAAGTGCTTCGGATAGGATATGAAATACGTAATTTCCAATAGTTTCTCAATTTAGAGCACAAAAAAACATGTGATAGAGGTCACATGAGGGGGACTGACATCTGTCACACACATCATTCACTGTGGGGTACATTCTAGATAGTCTGGACTTAGAGTAATGAACTCTATTGACCACCTTGAACTGAAAAAGTCCAATACCGGCGCAAGATGAGGTGGAGCTTACCCTCTCAGTTGCTCTATCCCAGAACTCCTTTAAAAGTTCCAGACCCAGTTCTCGCTCCCAGGCAGATTTTGACCTATTGAAGAAACACTTTCTTGGCATTTCAGAAGCTCAGAGCATCCTTTACTACTGTTCTTTCAGCAACACTATCTTATGCTAGCGACACTTCAGATGACGGCATATGGTCGGTATAATGAGAAATAAAAGCCTGAAGGGCAATGCATATCAAAGTGCATAACAATTTAATTAGGTTAGTGAACTTTAAACAAAGGCCAGTTGTATGATGTTTTAAGCATGTAGAAAGTTTGAGTTGTGAAAAAATGTACATATATTTAAAAAATGGTTATAAAAACAATGGTTGTGCATACATTATACATTACCATGCTTGCATGCAGATTTTGCTCTGTAAAAACTAAACTATTGCTTGGGCCAAAACATGGACTACGGATAACTGTTCCGTAGGATGTAATTCATCCAAATATAGTCTCAAATCCCCTGGCACTTGATTCTGTATAGCCAGGAATCACTAAATCATGGGTCCTTGTCACTCTCCCATTCATTTCACTGTAGGCCATAATTGCATATGCAGATTTTGCTTTATATAAACTAAACTATCGCTTGGACCAAAACATGGACTATGCATGACTGTTCAGTAGGATGTAATTCATTCAAATACAGTCTCATATCCTTGAACAGTTTTACGGAATTCTATATACAGAAATTACGGCAATGATCACACTTCAACCAAATTCCAACACTGCAGGGTCATCCTCTGTGTCATTAGATGCTGATTACTGCAATAAACTTTCAGCCAGATCCTCCACGCGAAAAGTTAATAATTTAAGCTAGCATTTTTCACCTAGGTTAGCCAAGACTCAAATCTCTGGCAAGAGACTGTATGAAACCTAATAACGTTGTAATCTAGGCATGTAAAGTTGATCTACACACTCTGATACTGATCAACCAATGGGAAAAAGGTGACACTTTGACATACTTTGATTGACAGCCTTCTCATTAGCTTAAGGATTTGGAAATACAGAAATAAATATATACGGAAAATAAATAAATACAGAAATAAAAGAATATGGAAATAAATTAATATAAAATAAATAAACACAGAAATAAATATATAGGGAATATTGATAATTTATGTATATTTATGTATATTTTAATTTATGTACATTTCTATGTATAATTTTTTTTCATTGATGCATTTATTTATTTATTTCTTATTTTGGCAGACTTGGTCCTCCATAATAGGAATGCTGAAAAATTCTCCTGGCACCGACTTCAAGCAAGCAATTTTAGGCGATGTGTCTGTTGATATTCGAAATTCCGCGTGTAGACTTAAAAGTACAATATGTTCTTTTCCAAAACAATAACAAAATATGTACTTTGCATTAAAAAAGCAAACATCACTATACCTATATTATATATATTTCTTATTTGTGTACTTACATTATCCTAAATGTTTCCAGCAACTTTCAAATTCAGAGTAATTTGTAATATAATTCGAAGACACGGGACGTTTCATTTTGTCTTACGTCAATGGGTTCATATACTAACCTTTGACTATAGTAGCTCTAAGTTCCAGGGAACCGCCAAACATAACATGAATAAAGTTATAGTATTTTAACAATACATTACTTTGTCAGTGAACATTTTTTCTGCCGGAGACGCTAGATTGGAAGGTTGTCATTGACGATAACAAAACCCATGATCCCATGCTACTTCCCTACGTCATCCAAGTAAATTTTTTGCTATTGTTTTGATTGACACCCCTCTAGCGGCAAAAAACTACATATTGTACGTTTAACGCAGCTCAAGAGATACAACTGTTTCTCCTTATTCTTGTCATATGTATGAAAATTAAGCAGCACAATCAACCATAATAAAATGAAATCAACAAGAATATAGTCAATTCGATATTTTTGCTAGAATCTCTTTGGAAAATACATTCATATACTGTCTTTGGATAATACCTAAAAGAAGTGCAAGAGTTGTGACCTTTGTCGTGGGGACCTTTATTCTGAAATGTCGTCACACGGAAGTATTCTTTTTGTGTTGATGACAAGACGCTGATAGTTAAGTATTTCCAATGTTAGCGGTCATAGCTTCATATGCTTATTGCTTTTGGAATCTGCTAGCTTTGTACCTTGACCTGCTCCGTTTACTATTACTACGTAAAGTGGAAATTTATCACGCCTTAAATAAGGTAAACCTGTCACTAAGCCGTCACAGTAACATATTATGAATATCTAACATTTTGAGGAGAATTACAGTATTGTGTTCGTTTATGCGTATTGTTAAATTCAACATTGAAGAACATGGACGGATTGCGTTAGGGTTATTCCTTCAATTAGGTGACATTTACGTCCTTATTAGAAAGCCTTATAATTTAACTTAAGGGATAAATATGAATGTAACTGCAAATATTCTACCCCCTTTACATGTGTAATTTCCTACTGTACATGTATCATTTATTTATTTAGAGAGACAACTTAAATGCTAACACTATTAGACAAAATATCTTCTTTAGTAATTGTCCAACTACGGTAAATACTTATAGACAAATAGCTACATTTTAAGTTTAAAGAATGAGGTTGTATATTGCCCATTTCAGAATACTTTTTTCTTAGTTGTGTAGTTTGTAGGTAAACATTTTTCATTTTTTATATTCACTACCCATTTCTTAATATTTAGGTATCTTTTTCAAAACTCCACACACAGTTCTCATAACTAACGTTCAGTGTTGCACAGCAGTTCATTTCACATCGAAAATGCACTAAAACTACCAAAACAATTTATACGTCTCAAATCAATTAATTCTTCCATATTACTAGCAACAGTTGTCACACTAACAAGCACACTTTGTCACTCATAAAACAATAACCTAAGCAAACCTAAGAACATATAATTTCTTTACAAAACAAGAATGATCCCTCTCCACCCTTTAGAATTCACTGCAGTATAGGAATGAATCAGACTTGATGCAATATGCTTCAATATGTTGTATGTAATTTTCTGGCATTGAGTGATTCCAAAATATAAGAATTTCTACAGTATATAGGCACCAGGGGTAGTCAAATAATACCCTACAAGGTCCGGGGCCTGCTGGTTTTAGGTTCTACCTCATCATTACTGTAATTGCATTCACTTGGTGTTCTAAATAAATCACAGGTTAAAGTGTTGCAATGAAAATATTGAGTGGACCTGGCTTCGAGGTCTAGATTTGGTGATGACGAGGCTACACCATCTACTGATACAGATACAATAGCAATGCTAGTTAACATGTAGCCAAATGCAGAAGACAGGGTTATCATCCACATCACATGTAGTCATCCACATCACATGTTGTGTCGTGAGGTTTTCAAACTGTTTTGAAAAAGTATGTAAACATGCAAATCGACCTGTAGGTACAGAGAGTTTTGTTGGTGGTTGTGTCTGAGTGAGAAAACAATTAATATAATTTGAAAGATGTAGTCATTGAATGCATTTTGTGCTAAAGCAATAAAAACAAATGCATAGTTTAGCCCACAGACTGCTGTTGTGCTCACTATGTGAAGAGCTTTGAAAAAGTGACCTAAGTATTGAGAAAAGGGTCCTAGCGATTGTAAACAACTCTATACAAAATGACACAACGCTTACAAACCAACCCTAATTCAGCAATAAATTCCTGGGCATTGCATTGGTATTTTGCTTAACAAATAGTTTTATATAGGTAAAGGATAGCTAGTGTCTTACATTGAATATGTTGTTATATTGATAAACAATTAGCCATATACCTAATTGAAATGTTAGAAACATTTTACCAAAGTACAGATTTCTGAGGATATTTTCCTTTTTCTCCAGCAGGCTATTGTCACGTTGCATGATATATTGGAGGCAGGCGCATCTTCACCAAAAGCGTTAAAAATAAAAGTTTATTTTTTTAACAAGAAACAACTGGACAACAAAGAATAACAATAAAAAATGAGTAAATACAACAAACCTATGTTCAGACCATATGAAACATAACATCATGAACAAATGATAACTACACTACACACATTAACATACCTTCTAAATATACTACAAGGAACAAGAACACATGAGAACAACACTACACTAAACACATGAACAGACCATATAATATATAACATAACCAGTATAACCACGTACCTGGACAAGAAACAATGAATCACACTAGACTTACAAACACACAGAACTAAATACCTTACTAATGAGGGAAGGGTGTGCAGGTGAGGACTAAGCAACAGAACTGATAGGCTAACTAAAACATGTGATGGGATCATGTGATACAAAGTGTAGGAAAACAGAACCAAAACACACAGGGGAGAAAGCACCAATAAGTGAAACATAGAACAAGCACAGACACTAGGGACATTGTGACAGAACCCCCCCTGCTAAGGAGCGACACCCATCATGACAACACCACAGAAACAAAACACCATAACACCAAACGAACAGTACGGAGGCCCCATAGGCAGAGGGCAGGGGACACCGGGGGGCGGCCAGGCAGCAGGGGACACCGGGGGCAGCCAGGCAGTAGGGGACACCGGGGGCGGCCAAGCAGCCCGTGGCAGGCAGAGGCGAAGGCCAGGCAGAGGCGAAGGCCAGGCAGAGGCGGAGGCCAGGCGGGCAAAGGCGGATGCCAGGCGGGCAGAGGCCAGGCAGGCGAAGGCCAGGCGGGCAAGGGCGAAGGCGGGCCACTGTATCAGTGGAGCAGGGGGCCCTGTCATTAGCGGAGCAGGGGGCCCTGTCGTCAGCGGAGAAGAAGGCCCTGTCGTCAGCAGGAGATAGCCCTGGGTCCTCCATCGCCGAGTCATCACTGAATCCTGGCGGTGGAGGCAAAAACAGGTCCTTCATGTCATTGACCGCATGGGGCTCTGGAGGCGGCTGAGCTGGGGCCTGTTGTGGGGGAACCTCTTATGGCTGACTCCCAGCAGTGACCTTTAGTGGCTGAACGACAGCGGGGGAGACCTCCGGTGGCTGAATGACAGCAAGGGAGAACTCCGGTGGCTGAACAACAGCGGGGGAGACCTCAGGTGGCTGAACGACAGCAGGGGAGACCTCCGGTGGCTGAACGACAGCGGGGGAGACCTATCGTGGAAACTAGGGGCCTGATCATAGAAACTAGAAGTACTAACATGAAAACTCTGGGCCCTATCCTGTAAACTAGGGGTCCTAAGAGGAGGGTGAGGAACCCTAATACCTAGACGGGGAGCCATGGTATGTGGGCTAAAATGCTGGACCTGAGAACTATGGGTCCTGTCCTGCACACTAGGAGCCCTATTGTGGAAACTAGGGACCCAATCATAGGAACTGGAGTTACTAACATGAAAACTAGGGGCTAAGATGGGAGACTGATCGACCATTGTGTTTGGAGCGAAGGCCATTTTGGCCTGTTGTGGAGTCAGCAAAGTAGAGGCCCGATGCAGAGCCAGCCCAACAGGGACCTGTCCTCCTTGTCTGTAGCCTCTCTCCTGGAACGGCTCCAGGCGCATGCCCACTTGTTGAGCTTCCTTTAGGTAGTGTTGGAGATGCTCTCCTACTAAAGGATCACCCTGATCCAGCTGCAGGAAGCTCTCAGTTCCAAGCCACACCTCCAGGAACCTCCTGTTCCAAACCTCTCTTGGCTCGAAGGCGTTCTTATCCTCCTCTGAAACCAAATGCTCCTTCACTCTGACCTGCTCTCAGATCTGGTGGTGGAGATGTCCCACCTGGTCCTCCTCCACCATGACCGATACTGACCCACTCATAAGCCAAGGCATGTCCTCCTCATCCTCCGAACTGCTGGCCTCCCAAAATGAGGCCACCAGCCTGGCTCCATCCTCCCTGTCCAAAGACGCTGTCTCCTTCTTATAAGGGTGGTTCATTCTGTCACATTGCATGATATATTGGAGGCAGGTGCATCTTCACCAAAAAAGTTTCTTTATTTTTTCAACAAGAAACAACTGGACAATAAACAGTAACAAGAACAAATGAGTAACTACAAAAAACCTATGTACAGAGCATATGAAACATAACCTCATGAACAAGAACAAATGAGAACAAAAATACACTAGACACATGAACAGACCTTCTAAATATACTACAAGGAACAAGAACACATGAGAACAACACTACACTAAACACATGAACAGACCATATAATATATAAAATAACCGGTATAACCCCATACCTGGACAAGAAACAATGAACCACACTAGACTAACAAACACACAGAACTAAATACCTAACTAATGAGGGAAGGGTGTGCAGGTGAGGACTAAGCAACAGTACTGATAGGCTAATTAAAACATGTGATGGGATCATGTGATACAAAGAGTGGGAAACAGAACCAACACAAAACACAGAACCACCAAGAAGTGAAACATAGAACAAGCACAGACACTAGGGACATTGTGACAGCTATATGCCACGTGTGTATCTACTAATCAATAGCTTCTGCCTGGCTCAGCCCTGTCAGAATGGTCACTTACAGTATGGATGATGAACAAATATCCATAAATGGAAAACACGTTTTAATATAATATACACTAACCTCTCTCCTCACTTGGTCTTCCTGTATGGCAGCCTGCCTAAGCATAACTTTGTTTTTCTCTGTAAAGCAAAGTTTAAAATGATAATTATATGGGTATGAGTGAGAGCTTACCATGTGTTTGTCTCACTGCACTTTCATTCTCTTATTAAATAAATAAAATGAACTATTATGACAGTCAGGCTATATTTGAGCTACACATTTAGCTAATTAATACAGTTACTTTGCAGTACAGTACATAAACAAAGCTCTTGCATGCTGGCTAACTAGCTACTAACTGACTGTAGAGCTAGCTAGACACCTGACTGAAATATCAGCAACTATTTTCTTCACCATTTTGAAAACTCATTTTCCAAGAGTCTTCTATGTTTTGGAAGAGTTTCTATTTCTAAAGCAGACGCAAGCGTTTGCTAATATAGTAGCTAACATAAATGTTATTGAGAAGTTATCTTTGTCTGGCACCTCGTCTGCTGTGTCTCTACTGTCGCGCAAACTCACTGCGGTTAGAATTTAGATAAACATTATTAACTTTTTTTGGGAACAACATTTTAAGCAGGTACACGGTAATTAGATAATGTAATTTCATTTTGAAGGCTTGTTTGATGTGGGCCGTGGGGGCATGCCAGCCAAGTTAGCTGCTCGTGTGTGTCATGTGAGAATCAAGGGGGTAAGCCAGCACCCGGAAGTTGAAGCTCCTATGGGGAGATTCTGAGGCTACTTAGGCATCACCTTCCGTTAGCATTCCATAGACTCCCATTCATTTTGGCGTCACTTTGAGAGCGAATAGATTTACATCTGAAGCGTTTAAAGACTATTTGTCCATTGTTTATTTCTAAAGGAACACAATAATGTATAAAAGGCTCCTTTACATTGTATCTCACGGTATAGCCCCGTAGCAGCCGTTTTTGTTAAAAAGGCTAACAATTGTGTCATAACCACGCAACTTTCAGTCCGTACAGAACCGAAAACCGTCACCTTAAAACCGTGATACTAACCGAAATGTGGGTTTTGTGAACCGTGCCACCCCTAGTGAAAATGCTAGGAAGGACTTATATACTGTCTATGGGAAGGACATGCGCTCGAAGTGTGAGCCTCACATCTCCAGGCAGGTGGCCAGTCCAAACTGCATTAAGTATAGCGGTATATTACCGGCCCAACAACTAGCTGGCCACCGGGAATTCTCCCGGTTCTTTAGATTACTCACCCCGGCCAGGGTTCGAAATGGGGGGGGTCCGGGACCCTCCATGAAGGAAGATTTAAGACAGATTTTCACCAAATGCATCGACCCCTTTGTGTTGCGCCGGAAGTCATTTATTGTCAATGGAGCAGTCCAAAACTCTTCGTTGGGACTGCCGTTTTGGAATGCGTTGTGTTCTGTGTGCTGCATGCATTCAATATTTTCAACACTTGCGGCATTTTGCTGTATGAAGTAAAACTGGAAGTATAAGAAATACAAAAACAAACTATAGCTGTTTGGTAAAAATCTGTTTAGAGTTTGATCTGATATGATATGTTGGATTATGTAATCAATATTTCAAGTAATAGCTAAAAACAAATTAAGAAATACCAAGCTCTCACTATTGAGCTAATTATTTAGTAGTCAAATGATGAGGTAGATAATCCTAGAGCACAGGTGTCACGGTCATTGAGCTTCATAGAGTAGGGTAGAGAACCACAATGTTCTCCATTCTGCTACACCTTCCACAGCAATGCAAAGCATATCTGCAACCAATACAGAAAATACCACACTACAAATCCGTCAAAAATGTATCTGCATCTGGTGAAAATCCAGCCTTATACTTCTGCGTCAAGGTTATGGCGAGACATTTGCCGTAGCTGGCTGCTTGCACCGTACCCTTCACCATACCATATGCTGTAGCTGACGCGCACCTCTCCAAAAATGTAACTACGCATCACGGCGAGTCGGCGACACAACCGCAAGATCTGTGATTGGTTGGCTTGATTGGATTGCATTGCAGCCCATTGCAGTGCAACACTGGCACAGACGGAAAAGTATAAATGCTCATGACAGCGTATGCTACACCCATAGACATAGAATGAATAGAAAGGCCATTGAACTGTTTGGCACGGTCATTCGATTAGTACACAACAAAATGGCAGAGATGGCAAAAGTACTCACTTCCCGTACCCAAGTAGAAGTACAGATACTTGTGTTAAAAAATAGTCTGGTAAAAGTAGAAAGTACTGATTTAACTTCATTACTCGCTTGGCAATTTACTTAAAGTATAAAAGTAAAAATAGTCTTGCGAATGACAACAATTTTTTATGCAAAGCTACCTAGACCTCACAAATGTTACTAGAGTGCAAGCTGAGAAACTTCCGTGGACATGTAAAAAAGCTCTTTATGTGCCATTGCCTACATTTTAAATCGATGTCTGCCAATAGGTCTAAAACATCACATATGATTATTGTGACAGAGACTGGTACTCCAGGTTAATAAGATTCTGACTGAGTAGCAAGATATTAATTAAATTGTGATTCTGTGAGAATTCACAGATAAAGTTTCTCTTTTTTAATCTTCCCCTGACAGGGTGGGACAACTGGGATTGTTGTCCCAGGCCCAGTCCTGAGGAGGTCCAAAATTTTGTTTTTGCACAGTCATATTTCTATTACTAGGCGGCCCTAAATGTTGTGTCCCGGGCCAAGGAATTCCTGTCGGCATCCCTGTGTGTGTGCTCAACTATTTGTGTGCTCAAGTTCCCCATACTTTTAGAGTTACAACTAAAAGATGGCAGCAGTGTATTAGAAATGACAGCTAGTAAACCTTTGAACATGGAGTGTTAATACTAATAAATGCAATATGTCAGGCTCACCATTTTTACAATTGAAGTACTATAAAAGTTGGAGAACTGTGCATTGCAAGTGTGCATTGCATTATAAAAATATTGTAGTGACCTGGGATAGGGGGTACTAATTGTGGGGTGGGAATGTTGGTTATGGTTAGGTTCTTGTTTTGCATGTGTAATCCCGCGTGGTTTGGACGGGTATAAAAGGGAGGTGGGAACAATTGCTCTCTCTGAACTTCCTTAGGAATCCCGATAAAATACTGTTACGACATTCTCTCTAATTTGGTGTTAGTGGCGTAGGCTGGGGCCAGAACAACAGCCTGGTTAGAGAATAAACTGGCATAGTGCAACGTGGAGTGCGACTCAAGTTATTAGTCCCAGCTTGGGCCTTACATTGGTGTCAGAAGTGTTTAAACTCCAGGCAGCGTTGTTAAGCTAGTTAGCTTCAGTTAGGCTAGGGAGTAGTTGTGCCTTTGTCTACGGCCAAAATGGACAGAGCGAGACGAAAGGTTTCTTCGCATAGTTTGAGTTGTTGGCTAGTGCGGGTAGGTGGTCTGACGACTTAAGTCAGTGCAACTAACATTGTGCTTGACAGGGGAGGCTGCAGAATGCTTGCTTACGCTAGCTTCAGGTGGAAGGGGCGACTACGGACCGTTTCAACAGCGGCACGCAGCCCAATATGCTGCGGATCGAACTGGGAAACAGAAAGAGACTTCCAGGGGAATCTTTGAAAGCATTGGCTAGTTGCATATTGAGCATGACACGTCGAGCTTACGGAACTATGCCGTTTGGGGTGCAAGACGAGCTGGCACGGGACAGTTTCATTAGAGCGCTGTCTCCAACTGAACTCAGTAGACACGTCCAGATGGCTGAACCACCATCTCTACGGGTGGCAGTGGAAGTAGCCAGAAAGAGGGAGCTGATCTGGGGCTCGGTAGAGAACAGTTCCGCTGACAGGCAGCCTGAGGTGAGAGCGGTGGTAACTGCGTGACCGGAAAGCGTCAAACCAGGATGGGTCGATGAACTAAGCGGGTTGGTCAGGGTCGCTTCACTGGCCATCGAGAAGAACTCCAGGCAGCGTCGGAACACTACCTCCACAACCATAATCTGCTGGGGATGTGGTCAGCCGGGCCATATGCAGCGGGACTGTGACGGATATCACCATCGCCGGGGAAACGACAATGGGCCCGCGCGCAGGGGGAATGCACGGGTCCACCTTAACACCTTGACCCCACAGTGAGCGGTGTAAGCAATCAGCAGCGGGGAGCAGGAGGAGGAGATCAGCAGCATCTTGGGGGAGTTGCCACTTCAAATCCCAGGCCAGTAGTTGTGGTGGGTCGCACCACAGTGGGGGACTTCTGCAATGTTAGGGTCAAAGTGGAGGGGGTAGAGTGTTCAGCCCTCGTGGACACAGGCTCGACGGTGACCCTGGTGAGACACGATATACTGCCGGCAGGGGTGTTGGTGGAGCAGACGGCCGTCCAGCTGCAAACAGTCACGGGGGAGCTAGCCCCAATTCTAGGGAAGTGTCGAATCTCTGTGATGTGGGGGTGGAACAGTGGTGTGTCCCATGTGAGTGGCAGTAGTGCAGGACCCCTGCATATTAGGGATGGATTTTCTAAAGAACTGCAGGGCTCAGTTAGATTTAGCTGCAGGGATACTATAAGGCTGTTGGGGGACTGGCCGTGAGGTTGTTGTCATCAGAGGGGCTAGTGTACAACAGGGTTGCCTATCCATTTTCTTCCAAGCTCCGGGAGGACATACCAGTCGTGCCATCCCAGCCACTGTCCCCAGTAGCAATGCCCTTCACTCCTCATGACAGCGCAAACGCAGGCAACCTAGGGGCTCAAAATACACAAGCCCCTGCATCCCAGCTGACCAGGAGCGGGTAGGGGGGGGACCACCCTTGCTGTTGAAGCCATGTGGCAGAGAAATTGTCAGGGCTTAGATGAGAGCCAGCAGGCCCAGTTAAAACGACTGCTCCTAGAATTTAGCGATAGCTTTGCATGGGGGGAGGATGAGGTTGGGCAGACACATTTAGTGCAGCACGAGACAGACACGGGAAACGCCAGACCAATTAAAATATGTCCCCGTCATATTCCGCTTGCCCGCAGAGAAGCAGCAGACAAAGCTATCGTTGACATGTTGCAGGCCGATTTCATCGAACCATCTGATAGCCCTTGGTCTGCACCAGTTGTCATAGTTCCCAAAAAAGGGGGTAAACTTACGTTCTGTGTGGACTACATGGGGTTAAATGTGGTCACCATCAAAGACTCTTACCCCCTACCAAGGATAAATGAGACGCTAGACCATATGAGGGGGTTGTCGTGGTTCTCCTCCCTTGACCTGCGCAGTGGCTACTGGCAGGTTCCCCTTTCACCGCAAGCACGGGAGAAAACTGCCTTCTCCACGGACAGGGGGCATTGAAAATTTAAGGTGCTGTGTTTCGGCCTCTACAACGCTCTTGCGAACTTTGAGAGGCTCATGGACAGTGTGCTAGCTGAAATCCCGAAGTGAGTGTTTGGTGTACCTGGACGACATTCAGGTGCATGGCACATTGTTTGGGGAGGCCCAGGGTGCACTCGGGGGGGTGCTAGAGAGAATCTCCCGAGCATGACTGAAATTACACCCTACAGAGGGAATAAGACCTGTGGGGAACGGCGCTGGGTCCTCATGAAGGGGCCACAGGAACAGGGATGGCCCAACACAGAGACTCCAACGCAACTTGAGCCTGTGGAAGAGTGTCCCAGGGTTGGGGCTGCCCCACTGGAGGACACTGACAGGGGCGCGCGGACAGTAGAGACTGCTAAGGGTCCACTAGAGAGGGTCACAGGAAGACCTCAGAGACATCTCCCAGGTCGGTTTAAGGATTTTGTACAGAAGAAATAAGGAGTAAAATTAAAAATTCGGCACAAATATAAATAGTAAAGTAAAAATATCTGAAAAATCTACTTGAGGACAGTAATGAAGTATTTGTACTTTGGCGATTAGTGTTAGTTGTCACTATGTGTCACACTCAATATTTTGAAAGTTTCAGTTAGAGAGTATTGTAATATTAGCATTTCTTGAATATATTTTGATGATTTACCAATAGAAATATAAAGCTTTTAAATCCAGCACTCTACACTTCCTCTTCACCAACAAGACAGCCCACTAGTGAGACTGCGACTTGCTGCAAATCGGTTTAATGTGGAAATTGGTCGCTAGATCTTTGCAATGGAATGGTATACATTTGAATTGGAATGGATGTTCTATATTTATTCTATTTCTATGGCTATGCCTTATCCTCGACACAGAAGTATAAATCTGCCTTAAAAGTCATTGGGACCCCCCCCCCCCCATAATAATAGTTTTTTCTATTTTGGGGGGTCCCAGACAAATGTATTTTAACAGAATAAAATCATCAATAATGATTGTGAAATTGATATGTCTTTAGAGACGCTTTATTTTTATAACAGTAATGTATTTCTTTTCTAGCACCAGGCAGTGATCGGATCAGGGTAGCCAGTCCGAGTGATTTCCTGTCCAGTGTCGCAGGTTGTTGTCGCACACACAAAGCTGAACGCGGCAATCTGAACCCCCACACAGGTAAGACTGAAGTATTGTACTTAATTTATTATTCAAGGGTCTCAACTAGACTGAAACAAGAATCTTATACACACCGGAATCTCACAGCGAACCAATGGTAGATGGTAAAGTTAAATAACCTGAACCTCTAAGGCTTCGGCAAAATAAATTATCATTAAACAAATACAGTTGTGCTTATAAGTTTGCATACCCTGGCAGACATTGTGAATTAAGAAAAGGATATGAGAAGATATCCAAAACCTTGCAAATGCCAGTCAGTACTGTTCAATCATTCATTAAGAAGTGGAAGGTTCTGTGATCTCTTGATACCAAGCCAAGGTCAGGTAGACCAAGAAAGATTTCAGCCAAAACTGACAGAAAAAAATGTTAGGGATACAAAAAAAAATACAGGTGTAACATCCAGCCCAATGTGGGCTGTGATGCAGCACTGAGACATGGACTCCTTGTATTATTGGGTATATATGTTATGGTTTTGTTTCAGTTCCCAAAACCATGACATTGTGTTTCACTTGTGTTCCTTCAGTGCATTGCATGGTGTTTCAGTTCTGCCTTACTTCCTGTGTTTTCCCTTTTGAGTAAAAAGGGATAGTGGGCTGTATTTTAATATGATAGGGTGGTGTGGTGGGTCGTGATGAATTGGGTGGGCCTTGACCGGCCTCACACTCCGGTACAGTTGGTGGCGGTGTATGCACCATCAGTTGGTTGCGATTTGCCATTAAACTCACAGAAGAAGAAGAAGAGAGGGCATTGGGTTCTTACTAACCTGTACATGTGGGATTACGCATCGCCT
This sequence comes from Umbra pygmaea, assembly GCA_016801145.1. Lineage (NCBI taxonomy): Eukaryota > Metazoa > Chordata > Actinopteri > Esociformes > Umbridae > Umbra > Umbra pygmaea. The sequence goes on along the minus strand of JACXGM010005439.1, from coordinate 6,388 downwards.
GCCTCTGCTAGAGGTTATAAATAGGATGTCATTAGATATTCCAGTAGGAAAATTATACAAATTATTCCTCGTGATTTAAAGGTACAATATGTAGTTTTCGAAAACAATTTTTTTCAAAAGCAAACATCACTATACCTATATTATATATATTTCTTATTTGTGTACTTACATTATCCTAAATGTTTCCACCAACTTTCAAATCCAGAGAAATTTGTAATATAATTCGAAGACATGGGACATTTCATTTTGTCTTCCGTCAATGGCGTCATATAACCTTTGACTGCGCTAGTTGTTCTAAGTTCCAGGGAACCGCCAAACATAATAAAGTTATAATATTTTTAACAATACATTACTTTGTCAGTGAACATTTTTTTTCTGCCGGAGACGCCAGATCGGAAGGTTGTCATTGATGACGATAACAAATCCCATGATCCCACGCTACTTCCCAATGTCATTCAAGTACATCTTTTGCTATTGTTTTGATTGAGAGCCCCCTGGTGGCCAAAAACAACATATTGTACGTTTAAACAGAAATTGCTCACTGAAGACTGAAACAACTTTTGCAATGACCATCCCAATTCCCTGACCCAAATCCTGTTAAAACTGGGGTAAGCTAAGAGCCACAAGAAAGGATAGATGAAAATGCAATCAGTCTCTGATTTTGACCACTAGTTGTAAAAGTAGCAGTATTGAGCTTAAATGGGGTCCCTGAAAATTGTGCCCCATGTCATCAGAACAACACTAGTTTTACTTAGAGTTTTAATGGCTATGATGACAGTAAGAGCTTATGTACTTATACATATCATATTACACATACAGGCCAAAATTGAATGTTTAAAACTATTTTGTTAATTGCAAATGTCATTGAAATGCTTCCTATGGTCACCTACCTGATTTTGATCCAGTCAATAAGAAACCATGCAGCCCTGCAATCAACATGAGGTGGTTCAGGCATTGTCCCCTGATTGTTATTACAATGTCATCTGTTTATAAATAAATTATATAATATATTGGGAATAGTTATTATTTTCTTTGTGGAGTTCGTAGAAGTGTATTCTTCATATAATATTGATTATATGTTGTATATCAGTCTAAACCAATCAATCCTCTATCAGTGTGATGTTTATTACTGTATTTCTTATTAGCATTCAATTGTTTATTTACTCAGTATTGTTTTATTAATCAGATTATTACTTTCATAATACAGTATTTTGAGTAAAATATGTTTCCAGTTATTATGTGTGCCTGAAGTAAACACTCTTTGTACGGAGGTAGGACAGAAAACAGTAGAGAGAGGACTCTAATAATATTTTCAAAATTCATTATCTCACTTACTGCATAACAAAACCTAGTAATAAACTGTCTCCATTGTGTACATCCAATTTATTCACTGTATTTGACCATGACATAATAAGGGATCTTATGGCAGGTTTGAAGAGTGTTCTCTCCTTAGATCAGAACTGATCAGAGGACTGTTTCTCTTGGGAATGGACAATGAATGGATGGCTGATGATTTACTTGGTCAGCTTGACCAAAAGCTGAGTTGATAGAACCACATTGCCATCTAGCTTCAAGAGAATCGACCTGTGTGACATCATCTAATTAATTATTCAACATTTGATTAACCAATTATGGAGCAATGTATGATTCTTGGTGTTTTTATTGGCTAGAGATAATATAGGTAATGCCTAGTGTTATTCTTTGCGTTGATTTTTAACCTGCATATTCTATGCACTTGCGATTGATGCCTGTCTTGGCCCAGACAATATTTTCTATAAACTTTTATGATGTACAGACTTAGTCGTGTGTGATTTTTGCATCCTAGTGGTTGACACAACCTGAGAAAATAGAGTTTTTCATACAAAGTTTTGCATATCAATTAACCTTGGTTGTAACTTCAACAATTTTTAAGTTCTGAAAGTTGATTATATAATCTAGTTGCATGAAAATATGTACTTTGTCCTCTAATTCAGTGTTTCTGAAATGGGGTAAGTGTACCCCTAGGGGTACTTTGGAGTACTGCAGGTGGTACATCAATATTTTGCAAAAATGCTAATTTTAAAATATGTCATGAATTATTCCCAAAATAATTATACTATAATAATGAATTAATAAGTAATGGATTCTATACATTTTAAATGTAGCATTTAAATGTTTTTGCTTAAAAAGGTTGTTTTTTTGTTAATCTATCACTGCCGGTGCTGTATTGTACCTCTTTATATAGACTTTATTTTCTACCAAAAATGTTTTGCGCTGGTCAGGGGGTACTTGGCTTAAAAAAGCAATTAAAAGGGGGTACAATATTGAAAAAAGTTTGAGAAACACTGCTATAATTGGTACAGTAGTCACTCTTGCTTGCTAGAATTAAATCTTACACCAGTGTCACTATGGAAGCTTGAGCTCCACTCATCTTAATGCTTGTAGGTTAGCCTACATCTGTAAACAGTGAGAAATTAACCAGACATCTGTGTGATTTGAGAGCTGTGTGAGCAGCTATAGTATTGAAGAAGTTGAGCCTGGTCAGGCTTTCATGTGCTCTTAAGAGCTGTGATTCGTAACAAACCCCATTGAATAGAGAACACTTCTAGAATAGACACACTGAAGCACACTATAGACATGCTATGAGTTCAAATTATGTTTGCTGCAGTTTCTGGTCTACCAAAGACCCTCCAACCAAAATTATGTTCATACAATAGCCTGTTTTAATTTACGTTGGACACTATAAATATGATGAAATAATTATTTGTCTTTATAAGAGCAAAACTAAAATTATCTTAACCAATTAATAGTTTGAAAACAACCCATGAGTTTGTTCTCTAACTCTCATTTCAGGTGTGAGCATGTTCCATGCATGGAAATGGATTACAAATTCATTCACCAACCCAGTCAGGCTGTATCAGGTGCATAGACTGTACGCAAAGGTCACCAGCCCTAGACTGGGCTCAGGTAAGACATTCAGCCTCAGACATCCCAACTATCCCGGATGTTGCATTTTAATAGCAGCTCCCTGACACCCATATATATGCAATTTCCCAAATATCCCAAAAATCTATATATTTTTGCGAGCGAGAGGAAAAAGTCACGTAAAAATGTAGTGGAACCCTATGGAGATGTAGATGCTGTCACACGGCTATATTTCTCCCTTATTTCAAAGAATTTCATTATGATTCCACTTGATATACATTAACATAAGTCCCCTCTATTTGTGTAATAGGCAGTGGTGTAAAGTATTAATACTTCGTTACTGTACTTAAGTATTTTTTTTGTGTATCTGTACTTTACTTGAGTTTGTATCTGTCTGCCAACTTTGTACTTTTACTTTACTACATTTTATTACAACAATTTATATTTTTACTTCTTTACATTTTCCAAAACACAGTCGTTACTCGCTACAAAATTAAGAAAATTACTCGTATTGGAGGAAATGCGCAAACAAATTATTTACCAATATCTCCATTAAGTCGTTATCCAATTGCTTTAGCCATGCATTTTATATTGAGCAAATCAATGTGAAGTCCCACCCACCAAGAGCAGTAGTGCTTTCCAAGTATACGGAAGTACGGAATATGCTTACACCTTTTCCCCTCATTGAATCTGGGCAATTGCTAATTTTATGGACGGTAATGGATTGTTGTTACAGCACGAGGCGTTTTGTGAGAAATATCAACTTCAATGCAATGTCAAGCATTATTATAGATGCTTGAAAGCTATACCAATGTCTCTAAAATCAATGTTGAGAGAAGATATTAGGTTCTCCAAAGTTTGTCCTGGTCTGAGGCAGCTCTGCATTGAAGGTCTTGATTTCTGTGACCATAAATGTACTAACAAAGCTATTAGAAATATTCTATTAAAAGAGTTTTATCCTAATCCAGTAAGAAGAAAATATATGTTAAAAGAATTTAGTGATAGTGAGGTTAAAAAAATAAGGAAAAGTTATCTCTCATTTCCTCTTCTTCCGAAAGTAAAAGAGGTCAACTTTAAAATTTTAAATGAAATTTACCCAACAAACGAATTCCTTAGACGGAGATTCAATTTGGCTACAAATAACTGTTATTTTTGTGAAAAGGAAATTGAGAACCTAGAACATCTTTTTTTTCAGTGTGAGTCAGTGCACTCCTTCTGGAGAGATCTGCAGAGCTGGTTACAGACCAGGGAAATTGAGATACCACCTCTGACGCTAAAGAATATAAAATATGTTTTTTTTTGTTTAAGATAAAAAGGTAGATTTTGTTCTCAACAATTTAGTGCTATTAGGAAAACACTTTATACATAAATGTAGATATTTCAAGACCAAGCCCTCCATAGTCCATTGGAAGAATGAGTTAAATATTTTGTGTAAGGCATTGAAACAGGTTAAAGATAAAAAAAGCCCGTAAATTGATTTATTTACTTGAATCTCTTAACTTAATTTGAGAGCCCTTTATTGTGTTTTATTTATTTATTTTATTTTTTTCTCTTATATGTTCTTTATGATGATTTATTATGTTGTTTTATCATGTACATGTTACTAGGTTGTGTTTATATGCTCGACCGAGGCAAGTCCTATTTTTTTAATGTGGATTTGTAAGTATGCCTCATTTGTTTGTACTGTAATAATAAAAGCTTAATAAAAAAAACGTTTCCCCTCATTTAAGTATAAGTGTTTTGTTTTCTTTAAAAATACTCTCAAGTATCAAGCAGTTCAGTGGTGGTATACGCTATTTCAATTAGCTTGCAACTTCGTAGCCTATTCTCATTTTAAGCGCAGCTGTGTGGACGGCGCGAACGATGTATGAAAATCCATAAACTGAAAATATGCCGCGCGCATTGAGGAAAGTATTTGCCTGACTTCCCACTAGTAGTCCATCTCTTCAGCAGGGAGATGATACAGTCAGAGCCCGTCTACGGAGAGCCTGTCCACTCCCTATTAAACCCCATTGTACCTAATTTGGATGCAGTTTCACCAGATTTCCACTGGGGGGTGATCGCGGGCGAGTGCAAAATGAATGGGAGTCTATGGAGCTAAACGGCTAAATTTGCCTCTTGCCTGATTGTCGTCGAGAAATCACAGACTTGATTGTAGTTTTTGCAAGTTCAACATGGATTATAGGTCGAAAGTTGAAAGAACAAGTACTTATGTCCTTTCGATTTCTTACAGGTTGAGTCGTGGTTGCCCATAATATGCTAGCATTCTGCTAATGAATGCTGATTGGTCAGTGGACTGATTACAACGAGATCCCGCTTGATGGCAACCAGCCATGCAACCAGCCCGTCTACTGGCCTTCTCTGAGAATGTTAAGGTGGACTTTTTCGCCCAAGTTCGTTTTTAGTCCGCAGCAACTGTTATTTTGGTTGCTGGCACTTTTATTTGCCTGTCGTTTTGTATGTACTCTGAAATTTATATTGGGAAATAAATTGAATTTGAGTACTTGTTGTGTGTTATTCGTGTGTTCAGGAATACAGGATACATGGTACAGTATTACCACCTTAAAAAACAGCCAATGTCAATACAAGTTAGAAAAGAAAAGAAAATGCCTTTTAGATGTGCAATGATCAATTGATCAAGTAGTATGTACCTACATTATCTTAAAGTTGACATAAATCAGCACTTAACTTCAAAAATAGTGGCAAACAAATGACAAAAAATTATACTTCGACAAAAGTGGATTTTGAGGGGTATAGCTCCATAGACCTCCATTCATTCTGCACTCGCCTGCGACCGCCCCCATATGGACTAGAGTGGAACTGCAACCAGTTTAGAAGCCGGAAGTTTTCCGAGAGTGGCACTTCTTTCCTTATTAGACATTCTTTGATACAGTATGTCAGCGACCGGAATCGGCCATAAAGGTAGTATATATTTGCTAACTTGCCAAGCAGCCTGAAGTTAATTTTAGGTTGGCCAAAGTGAAACAATGCATTGGTTAGCTTACCAGTCAGCTAAATATCACAGACCTAATAATGTTGTTTATTGACGATACATTGTTTCCCTACATCATAATGTATTAGCATTAAATGTCATCTAAGATTTGTGTTCCATTATTAGTATGTTAGATTATGAAGGGCTATGTTGAAAACCATCCTTTCTAGCTAGCCTTTTTGATAACTGTGTTTCTGTATGTTTGGTATTATGCCTATTGTTGTCAACAAGTTTTATCAGGCAACATATTCAGGGAAACTGGGAATGATATGACATCAGATATTGTATACTACCATGGCCGTAACTACCATTGAGGACACCGAGGTCATGACCTCGGTATTTTTTTATAGAAGTGTCGAAAATAGCCGACGAAACAATTATCCTTGCATCAACGGACCGTCACGTGACACGTACTTGCAGATACTGCTGTCATGTCAAAACGAAAGTAGTCGGCTGTAGCGGAGTGTTACCTTAACCAATTAAACAACGCAA
>JACXGM010005438.1:7408-35177 GCA_016801145.1 Umbra pygmaea | reverse complement strand
CAACCCCCAGTCCCCCCACTCTCCGCACCGCTTCCGCATACGTGACCCCAGCCACCATTTTGACCCGCTGTGCCTCCGCTGCCTGCTTCTGCACCACACACCCCCCAAACGCAGCACTGTGCTCCCCACCACAATTACAACACCTCACCACGGCCCCTACCCCACACTTACCATACTCATGTCCACCGCCACACCTACCCTGCCCCCTGCACACCGCGGCCACATGCCCCATACGCTGGCAGTTAAAACACTGCAGCGGCGGTGGCACATACTCCCTCACATAAAAACTCATACACCCTAAGTACACCCTCCTCGGCAACGGCCCTCCAAACTCCAACAACACCGTGGGACTCACCTTATCTAACCCCAGTGCCCTACTACCCAACCGTCTCGCTCCCACCACATCCCCTCCCGACACCACCTCTATTAACTCCTCCATAGAAACACCTTCCGGAACACCCGTGACCACCCCTCTCACCTTCCCCGCACTCCCTGGCACCATACACTTCACCTTACCCCCATTCAGCACCTCCAGCTTCAGCAGCTTATCCCGCTGAGCTACACTTCCCACCACAACAAGCACCCTATCCCCACTCAAACACCTAGCATCCTCAACCCTACCAACCTGATCCCTAATAGCCGTCGTGAGCGACACTGGGTGCATCACCTGACGTGTCGGGGCCACAAATACCACCACCACCTTAAACCCCCCCTGCTCCCCACCACTCATTGCCGGTCCTTCACCCTCTCCCGAACTACTCACCACTCCCTCCTTCTTCCGTGCCCGCTTCTTCCGACGACCTCCCCATGCCTCCTCAAACCCAATCTCCACACTGTCAACACCCACACTCTCACCTGAGCTCCCCACCATGCTGACCTCACTTACCGCACCGCCGTCGCGACCCGCCCCCTCACCAGCAACCAGCCCGTCCCCGCCTCGCCCTACTCCCCCAAGCATCAAGTCCGGAGCTACATCCTCCACCCTCTCCCGCTCACACTCCGCGGCTGTATCTCCCCACGAGGACGCCACGCACCCCCGCACCGGCTCCCCTGCTCGCCCGCCCAACAGCCTCACCCATCCGGCCCGCACCGAACGCGACCCACGCCTTGGGGGCGGCTTGAACCCGTGCCTTGACAACATCTCCTGCTATTCCCTCGTGGCCGGTATCACAACAATGACACAACAATGATTTATAGATCCGCATTACTGCCGAGCTTCTGGTGTCCCATTTTTTGATTGAAGAGTACAGATTACCTCCGCCTGCTGGTATGGAGAGATACAGTATATCCTCTCACGCATGCGCACAACGTAGATGGTGCTTGGTCGTCTGCCCCATGGAGGTATTAAGAGAACGGTCGGCCCTGGTCAGAGTGCTATTTTTTAGATAAATGCGACGCGGGCAGACGTAAGATGTTAGTCTGACCAGACGCGCCGACGGTTGGGCCATCGTTTTTTTGTGTCACGGCCATAATGGGGACTTGAAAAGACTCATGAAACCATAAGCCGACTACTAAAATGCAGTTAAGCAAGTACTTTAGGGGTACTCAGTTGAACAATAACTGAAAAAATTTTACACTTTATTTGGAGAGTCCAAAATTCTATCTGTAGGTGCTCTACAGATAGTTTGTTGATAGTCATATCATCAAATATTGATAACAAAATAATTGTGTAGTTTAAGGGTAGGGGTAAGTTTAGAATATGTTTCAGGGTAATGGTTAAGGTTAGGGTTAAATTTGGGGAATGGTTAAGGTTAGGATTAGGGTTAGTAGATATAGCTTGCCAAAATGTTGTTGATAGTCTGCAGATAATACGTAGAGCATCTACAGGTACAGTTTTTGGACTCTCAACAAAAAGTGTTACCTGGAAAAAAGTTGGGAACCATTTAAAAAGAACATCAAGAATGGTGTAAGACCCTCCCTTGAAAATGAGAAATTATGGGGAAAATAGTGCTACCCTCTGTATTTACTCTAGTAAAGTGTTCTCCTAATTGTTATTTGTTGATTTTGACATAGATACGTAGCCTGGCAAGCGAGACCCACATCAAGATGTTGGGTCTGGGAACTCACCATTGGCAGTGCTCAATCCGAGGGGCGGGATAAAAGGTTGTCTTTCAAATTCTTTATGCACGCAATAGGATAGCGCTACAACCAACCAGAACAACGAAGTGTTCGGTCGGCAAAACTCGGAACACATCTTCCTTTTGTAAGAATGACTTCAATGCAGTTTTTTGTTATTTTCTCAAAGAAAAGATTAAGTCCAAGTCTACCACAGTCGCAGCCAAAGACGATTCCTAAGACCGCTGTTCGCCAGCAGCAGCAACCATTTCTTCGTTTTCCGTAATTACGTTAAGCCCGCCCACCGACTCTATACACGTTGTGATTGGCCTGACCAGAATTAGGTTTTTCCAGCTCGCAAGTCAACGGAGAGTTGCTAGACTGATCCTAGCTGCAAATTATATTTGCTGCCGCTAGGGTGCGTCTAGATTTCTAGGCTAACAGATACGCCTACCTCCTGGTCAAATGTTGTGAAGGGGATTTTCTTTACCACTGAATTGATTCTTTTATCATTCACAACAGATATGTTCTGTGGCTTCCGGGTGTTAGGTGAGCTAATCAGTGCTTTATTTTTAAGAATGTACCCAATAGTTGATTTAGCGACACCTAATGTGTTTGCTACCTCTCTGATGAGACTATTTAGATTTTCAGCCTAACGATGGCTTGCTTTAATGGCAGTGACAGCTCTTTGACGGTTAACACACTTGAAACCAAATCTATACCTTTTATCTGCTTACTTTTAAGTTAACTAATAAGAAAATTATACAAACCTGTTCATGGAACAGCTGAGCAGCCAATTGTCCAATTACATATGGCACATTGTCCAAATACATATGTGGGGACCACATGTGAAAAGTACAGTAATAAAGCTTAATTATCTATTTAATTTAAACTCCAATATGCTGTGGTAGACTGCTGAAATAATTATAAATTTGTCAAATTCTACATATAGCTCCGATAAAATGGAGACCAGAACTGATGTTCTTCAACTATTTTTTAAACTGGTACAGTTGGCCCCCCAGTGGACGCTGTGGGTAAATACCAACACATAAAGCCAGACAGCATTTTCCAGCTGATTTAATGAGGAAAACACGACATACAGATCAACACAGCCCTGTTCTCCTTTAATAATCAACCATATTTCCCTACACAGACATATCAGAGTAAATCAGATGGATGCAAGACAGCTTTACAGTCAGGCTTTTCACAGCTTAAAACAAAGACATGATGAACCCTGGAAGTCAATCAAACCCACAGAAGCATTGTTTTTGCAGTGTCTGGGTTTACAAACTACTGCTGCCTATGTGTACACACACACTTGATTTAGTATGAAATGCAAGTTTAGTGGAATTGAGCCCCAACTGTCACTGTTTATCTATGGCAATATTTACATTGATTTGCATGATTTCGTAGATACCTCATCATGTTGCTGTATAGATGGGAGTCCGTACTGCTTTAAGAAAGAGGCATCGGAGCATTTCATAACAATAAATAATAATAATACATGAGACTTGTATTGGGATTTTCAAGGACCCACATTTGCTTAAACATGACATGTTTGAGAGAAACAATTATTTATAGATTACAAGATGCTTCACAACACTAAGGCACAGCACAAGATTGAGAACAAGTCCATTTGGTAGAAAACAAACAACCAGGACCATCCATTTATGGAGATTACAGACTTTACCCCAAACCACTCATTCTGGGTCAGATCTTTCTATGTTATCTAACAGCTACGGTTATGACTTAAAATTTGTAAATCTAGTGCTATGGTTGGTGGCTACTTCACCCTTAAACAATTGATAAAATATGGCTCTGAAAATATCGGTATGACAATATCGCAGTCTACTGGATAGATCACAAACATCGGCACAGACAACAGACAGGAACATTCAACTACCGTACAAGAAGTCTAACTGCTTGGCCATCGAAAAAAGACATTCCTTAATGCAACACACAAACATTCCAGAGTATTTACAACAAGAGCCATTCAGGGAGATCAGTACAAAAAGATGATCTATTTCTTGGCTTCCATGGCTTTGACGAGAGAGAATACAGTACAATACAATAGAATAGAGCACATTAGCATAGTGAAATATTGTTTTTTTGTGATGTTGCAATGCTGTTTAGGGGTTCAGGGTATGCTACGGTGCAGAAACCCTGGGATCATTTGTTAGAGCACTAAAGTGTCGACTTACTCAAGGGCACAATTGTAGTTGGTAGCTGAAAACAGACCCCAACAACCTCAAGTTACTGGCCAGTATGTTCGGTTTTAATTTGAAAGAAAAGTCCAGGCCATGTCCAAGGTGGATTGCATCTTCAAGAATTATATTTGTAGTGTTAGATCATCAGGAACAGCTTTTATTAAACAAAAAGCTCTTTCAGGTTTTACCACTTGTTATAAGAGAATTTCACATTTCTACCTTAAATTTGACTTTTCCTCACCCAGAAAGTAGTCTATGCATTGTTCATTAAACATCTATTAGCCATACAAACTTTGGCTAACTGTAGCAAGTGCTAGCTTAAAAATCATATTTACTGGCCAAATAAACTTGAAGTTGCAACAAACGAATATGGAGATATTTTACATGCTCACATGCCATTATTACTCCCATTGAGGTTTGTACTGGCGTCATTGCTAACTTTGCTTCACCTACAGACAACTTTCAGGGTGAGAAACCTAACATAAAAAAGTATAATTCTCCTTTTAGGAAAAACAGCTCGATTTAGACAGACTTTATACTGAAACAGGGTATCACAAGACTATACAGAGAAACTCAACCCCACTGTCAAATAATATACTACCTAAAGAAAGGCTGCACAACCCTGTTGTGGCTGACCTGATTTAGCTTTTCATCCAGCTAATTTTTAGAGCCAGGTCTGCTAGATAAGCATTGGAAAGAATACAGGAGAGTAGTTTTCTAGGAACATGTTGTCTAGTACACATTATCACTACACCCCCCCTCCCTCCACACGCACTACAGATGATAATACACATATGCCACTCATACATACATGTATACAACTCACAGCTGGAGTGTAAACCCAGTGTGTTTACATTATGATCATAATCAGCCAGTTGATAAAGAGTATGTTTTAGTCATCTGGCACAGACAGAGTAGGATCTCTTGACTCTGGTTGTTTACCTCCTGTTTCTATCTATTCCAACATGTCCTCCTCCTTGTCATCTATTCTTCTACCTTTCCTTTTGACAGTCACATGGCACGGCCGGTGAGCCAATGGCGTCTTCTGGATTAGAGCAGGTTGGGGATATCGGTGACCGCTCTGCGAGCGTCTGTGTGTTTATCGTGCGTGTGTGTACGCACATGCTGATTGTGTGTGTGTTTAAGCTCATTGTGCTCATTTGCGTGTGTGCTGTTATGCTGTGTGTGCACATGCTGATCACCGTTGTGTGTGTTTAGCTCCTGAGTGTGTGTGAGATTGTCTGCGAGTGTGTTCCGCTCCGCCTGAGGCTCCTGGGTAGTTGTGACCTCCTCCACCCAGCCTCGGAACCGGCTGACCCGCGTGTAGAGTGCCGGGGTTGAGGGCTCGCTGCATCCGTAACCGCCGGAGACCATACCCATCAACACCCATCGCCCCTGCTCCCGTTGGCATACCAGCCCACCGCCCCAGTTGCCCTGGCAACCATTGTTCCCATGGAGACGGCGTGTGTCAGGGGGGCTTCCTGCGCACAACGTGCTGTGGGAGGAGTACCCGTCGCCATACTGCTTCTTACACTGCCAAGATGACAGAAGGGGGACCCAGGACTGCAGCACGGCACCTGTACACAGAGGACAGGAAGTGACTGCGTAAGACAGGGGTTCCCAAACATTTCCACCAGGACCCCTATTTTTTTAATTTTTACATTGATTTTAACTGTGATTTTGTCACAGTCCCTTGTAATGTGTCCAACAAATATTGTGTCTGAAAATTCTACTGAATTGGTCATAATCGCTAATAGCTTAAACTGTTCAAATGCTACATTCAAATTTGTAAAAGTAAAATAGAAATAAATCTGTAGGTAAAAATGTACAAATAATGTACTAATTGCTAAATGGCAAAAAACTGTGTAACTCTGGTTCTATATTAATATATATACAAAAAAATATATAAATATATATAGGTAATACCCAGTGCCACCCTCAGGAAGTTTACTCCTGTTTTGGGAGGGCACCTCCTAAGCTTGTGTAGACGATACTAAATAACAAAACAATGTTAGTTGTAGTTGGCGAGGTTTACATGGAAGGTCAGGTGTACCTGGGCCGTCCCAGCCTGCAGTAACTGCAACAATGCAGGACGAGGGGGTCTTGCTCCCTTCAGTGTCCGGTGTGGGTAGGCAGGCGGCACTGGTGTGGGGGTCAAAGGTCAAACAATGACCCTTGGGGCTGGGCAGCCTCAGCAGGGCCAGGTCATGACCCCCAGGGCCCTGATCTGACCTAAACTTCCTGTGGACCACCACTCGCTCCGGGGTCAGAATTCGGTCGGAACCCCCCACACGCACCACATACTGGGACGGGTCCATACCAAACCTGGTGCAAGGAGAGTGTAGGTGTTGGGAAAAAGGGACAGAAAGTTGGTTGAAAAGAAATAGAGGCAGAGATACGAATGAAAAATCGAAATGAACAAGGGAAAACGTGGAGGACACAGCAGTGCTCTGACCTGGTGAAGCAGTGTGCAGAGGCCAGGGCCCAGCAGGGAGATATCAGAGTACCACTACAAATAGGATGACCGTCTCTCCCGTCAGAACCCAACCACACAGACACCTGCCATGGCCACAAAGTTCTGGAGGAGACAGAGGAAAGGAGTGGAAATGAGTGGAGAACAGGGGAGAAATTAGAAGGAGATGCGTTGAGAAGAGTGGAGAAGAATTAGGTGTAGCCTAGTGGCTAAGGCATCTGAACAGTACAGCCGACATGTTCAGTAGAGTGTGTGTTTGGTATAGCCTCTGTCTTGTCATGGGTGATATTCAGTTGAAGCTTCTTACCGGATGGTATTCTTTGCTCCTCCTCTTTCTCCACTCTTCCTCACTCCGCAGGTGAGCTCGGTGGGCTTGCCATGTCCCTCTGTGGTCTGGGGGGCGTGGTCACAAATCACCCCTGCATCCTGTCTCCGCCTGCAGCTGCCAGAGCTCTGGCCCAGAGTAGGACACTCCCCCAGGAAGTCCTCCTTTCCTGTACATCTAACTTGGTCCAGGTGGACAGAACCCTTGCCCTGACCAAACCCACCGGACGCCACCGCATGCCCACTGAGTGGAGGGGCAGCAGAAGATAATAATCAGAAAGAGGAACTGATCATGTTAGACAACACTTCAACTCAAGATAGCTATACACACGCACGCACCTGTGGCCCATCTGTCTGCAGACCACAGCGGCGTTCAGATCGTTCCAACCCGAGTCACAGATACTGCCCCATTCGCCCTGGAGGTACACCTCCACACGACCTTCCTTGTGACTCCTCCCCCCTACCAGACGCACCAGTGGACCTGGAACACACATTATACACCAAAATTACACACATCTTTGAAAACATACTTATTCCCCAAACTGTAGAAGACCACTGGTGAACACATGATGGCTTTGAAGCTGGCAGGCAGCATACCCTTGTTCTTTCAAAGTTTTGTACCAAATCAGCTTCTTCGCCTAAACTGCTGTTTGGTTCAACTTCGGATTGATGAGTGCAGGGCCGTTTCTAGCTGGGGGCAAACACTTCACCTGGCAACACAAACTCTGATTTCTCATTTCAAAATAATAGCGCTCTTAATTCATTACAATAATCATTGTTAATTCATGGATCCATGTTCATGTGTTGCTAAAAATTAGTCTATTGTTGGATGAAACATACTTCAGTGAATGTTTTTCAAATGTAATCATGGTTTCACATGAGACACTGACAATATATTCAATCAAATTCTGTGTACAACGTATCTGTTAGTGTTTTTAATGAAAAGTTGTTATTGAAAACATTTTAAATGTTTTTTTTTGCAATCATATTTCTGTACACACAATACAATTTGTTACAATTTGGTTACAATTCACTAGCTTTGTTTTGAATTCACAATGATTATTGCAATGAATTAAAACAAGCGCTATTATTCTGAAAAGAAAAATCAGAGTTTGTGTTGCCGGCATTATATAGTGTTGCCAGGCGAACAGTGTTTGCCCCCAGCTAGAACTGGCCCAGGATGAGCATGTGGTAGTCTTGCCATCTAAATCAGACTCACCTGTTGCAGGGGCAACGGCCGGCACCTCGTTGGTCTCCTCTTCTTTAGCTGTGGCCTTGCAACGCACACCAACATCCTCTCCATGGGAACAGTCGCTACGGCCCCAGATACCATGGCGACAGTCTAGCAGGGAGGATTCCATCCCCTCACAATGCACATCGTCCAGGAAGATGATACCAGAACCCTCGCCGAATATTCCATCTGTCACCACTTCTGCATGCCCCCTAGAGGAAGAACAGGAATTTACATAATTTGAAGCAAACTTTACATTATTTTGTTGTCCCAGACACAATAATATGAAGATAAAATCCTAAGAAAATTTGGAAAGGGACTCAAATAATATTATACAAGATGTGGCAAATGTTTTCTGGCATGTCAGACATTTTGGTCACAGCTCTTGTAGTGTGAGAGTGTCTACAAGTTCCTCAGGAGTCAGCATATGACAGCCAAACATGGAGATCAACAACAACAAGAGATTTCTGCTTGTGAACAGAATCAAAGATTTAGAAATTGTCAATATCAGCCTACTCATGTTTGAACTTGATTTTGTATAGTGATGACAAGCCTAAAGGTCCGATTTGGTGGATGTTGTTGGTGTCTCAAAGCTGTTTTCTAATGTCATATTAATGAGTCAACATTTCATAAATAAAATGGCAGCAAGTTCCAAGCGAGATTTATTTTATTTCCAGAACTGGCTGCAAATGATGTTAGCCACACACACCTGTATCCAAGCTGTCGACAAACAACCTGTGCGTGTTGATGAGTCCAGTGGTCGTCACACACCGTACCCCAGTCGCCAGTGTGGAACACCTCCACACGCCCCTCCCATGGATTGTCTCCACCTACCAACCGCACCACACCATCTGGAACACACAGTCACAGTAAACATATGTGCATGATATATTGTATCTGGTGTGTGTGAGACGTGCATACCTGTGTAGGGACTGCAGGACACCCCAGCATCTTCCATATGGTCACAGTTGTGTTGTTGCCAGTCTCCATGAGCACACTGGCCCAGGAAGAGTTCATTTCCTGTACACATCACAGCATCCAATAGGATAGGACCTGAGCCCTGTCCAAAATGGGCCCATGACCACGCCTTCGCCACCCCCCTAAACACCCACAGAGTTACACCATTTTGTCATGAGTTCCTCATGTTCGTAAACGCACACATGCACGCACACGCACACATACACGCACACATACACGCACACATACACGCACACATACACGCACACATACACGCACACATACACGCACACATACACGCACACACAGGCACACTCACCCGAATCCCAGCTGTCGACAGACAACCTCTGCATCCTGGTCGTCCCATTGGTCATCACAGACGGAGCCCCACCTTCCACCGTAGAACACCTCCACACGCCCCTCAAAGTCTTCCTCTCCTCCAACCAATCGCAGTGGAGGACCACTGCCTGTGGGAGGAAACGATGACCAAATATGGATGCTCGTAAAGGGTCAAAGGGGTAACACAATGCTCTTTTTAACAACTATTTTATACAGACCTTCTGGTTGAGCACACACCACTCCAGCCTCGTTTCCATGGTTACAGTCTCCAGTAACAAATGTCCTACTCCGGCACTGGCTGACAGAGCTCTCATCGCCACGGCAATCGAGTCGCTCGTAATGGAATAGGCCAGAACCTGAGCCAAAGCGGGAGTGCTGCAGCGCCGTACCAATCTCACTGAGGACACAGTATCACAGCTGCTACAGAAACGTCACAATGAGGAGGCTCAAACACTAACACACTCAGACACGTCTCTCTCACCCCAGCCCCAGCTGTCGGCAGATCACACTGGCATCTCTGTCTGTCCAATGAGAGTCACACACTGCCCCCCACTGGCCATTCAGGTACACCTCTACACGTCCATTCTCGGAGGAGGTCTCGCCCACCAGCCGAGCCGCACCTAGGTAAGTGGGAAATGGACAGATACATTAGCTTATCAAGGGTATGAAAGAAGAAAGATAGATTGTTGAATTCCTCATCACATCCAACTACATATGACATATACTATATTTACTTAAGGACTGCCCTGTACTCTACTTGCTCAGTGGTTAGCGTGTCAGAATGATTCCTGGTTAAATTTCTGACTGTACCAAATTTCATTTTGTCCTTGAGCAAGGCACTTTAACCTTCGTTGCTCCCGGGGGATGTCCCTTAACTTACTGGAAGTCTCTCTAAATAAGAGTGTCTGCTAAATGACCAAAAATAAATTTAAATGTAGTATATTTGACAGAATATATACATTTACTATAAGCCTACCCTGATGGCAGTCACAGTATGCCCAGCCGATGGCCCCGGAGGTCTGTCTGAAAAAGCACCAGGGGTTGGACTCTCGGTCAGGGTTGCGGCAGTAGCTGTGCTCCCCAAGGCCTCGACCAGGGTACTGCAGAACGTAGTCAGGAAACTCTGTCCATCGTAGGCAGGGGGCACCAGAGTCCGTCTGAGACACAGAGCCATTGTAGTAACCCAGCTCTGTAAAACCCTCGGAACAAGACAGAGGGGCTAGAGAAAGAGAGAGAGAGAGGAGCACAGTGAAGGAAAGAAACAGAGAGAAAGAATTAGTAACACAGCTTTGAAAATAGCTAGGAGAGAGGATTGGAGCAGTCGGGTGAGATAAGGCACAATGTTACACTGTATAAACCCTTCAAAGCAGGGTAGTGGCGCGGAAAGACACGGGGTGAATAGAGTACTGTCATAGGTGGGATGGGGCTGCAGAGCAGGTAATGGGGACAGGAAGAGATAAGTAGCAAGTCAAAAGAGAAGCAGGAAAAAGTCATTCAAAATGGAAAACCGCATTGCTCCAGCAGTATTAACACACAGGTCATTTCAGGGCATGTTAACATACACTCTCAAATGACACAGCAGGGGACCTCTGTCCTACAGTTACTAAGCTGATCCACATTTAAATCCCCTAGCCTCCCATTGGTACTCTGATTCAGGGGGTGCAGGCACACACACGTTCCCTGATACCAGTCAGCGGTAGCAACCCCGGTAGAGGGAGAAGACAAACAGGGAAGTATGAAAAACAGAAATTGAATAGTAGAGAGAGGAAGGAAGAGTGACACTGATACTGAAGGGAGGGAGCAGACGTTCCACAGGGTAGCAGGATCAGACTCTATTGTCACTGAGCTGAGTCTGACTATAGACAAGTACAACACTGCTGGTCACACACACAAAAACAAACACACATCCTGTGAATAATGGCTGTAATAGCCAGAACCAATGTATCTCCCACCCCCACACACACATGCACACAAACACAGCCCTGGAACATGATCTAATATAGTGCCACAGAAACACAGCCCAGAGGCTGTACCCCCAACACATTGTACCTTCTTCTAATCTGGAAGATGAAGGGAGAGAAAGAAGAGAGAACAACAGAATGAAGACAAAGCAGAAACACTGGAGTGAGAACAAAGAAAGGACAATTCTACACCGCGTTCCAAATTATTATGCAAATTGGAATTAAGTGTCATAAACATGAACAATTTTGTTTTTCAATCAAACCTATGGATGGTATTGTGTCTCCGGGCTCTTTGGATCACTGAATCATTCTCCGACACCTGTGATAATTAGTTTAACAGGCGAGCCCAATTAAAGGAAAACTACTTAAGAAGGATGTTCCACATTATTAAGCAGGCCACAGGTTTCAAGCAATATGGTAAAGGAAAAGGATCTCTCTGCTGCGGTAAAGCGTCAAATAGTGCAATGCCTTGGACAAGGTATGAAAACATTAGATATTTCACATTACAAAGCAGCAAAAAGGCATTTGAGGCTGCTGGTGCCTCTGGAGTCCCGCAAACCTCAAGGTGTAGGATCTTCCAGAGGCTGGCAGTGGTGCATAAACCTATTATTCGGCCAACCGTAACCAATGCAAACAAGCAGAAATGGTTGCAGTGGGCCCAGAAATAAATGAATACTAATTTTCAAACAGTCTTGTTTACTGATGAGTGCTGTGCAACCCTGGATGGTCCTGATGGTTGGAGTAGTGGATGTTTGGTGGATGGCCACCATCTCCCAATAAGGCTGCAACATCAGCAAAGAAGAGTCATGTTTTAGGCCAGAATCATGGGGAGAGAGCTGGTAGACCCCTTTAGGGTCCCTGAAGGTGTGAAAATGACCTCTGCAGATTATATAGATTTTCTGACTGACCACCTTCTTCCATGGTACAAAAAGAAGAACTGTGCCTTCCGCAGCAAAATCATCTCCATGCATGACCATCTCATGCTGCAAAGAATACCTCTGTATCATTGGCTGCTATGGGCATAAAAGGAGAGAAACCCTGGTGTGGTCCCAATCTATGAGGGTAGAAGGCAGTTTGCATCAAGACAGCATCTCTGGGAGGCTATTCTGACATCCTGCAAAGAAATTCAAGCAGAAACTCCATAAAATCACAAGTTCAATGGATGCAAGATTTGTGAAGATGGTATCAAAGAAGCAGTCCCATGTTAACATGTCAATTGACCTGTTAAGATTTGTTTGAATGAACTAGCTTATGATTTCAGTAAATATGTCCTCCTATTGCTGCAAATTCAACAAATGACTAGTTTCAGGTCTTTACAACTTATAAAATGTTTTGTAAACTCTGTTGTGCATAATAATTTGGAACAGTGCATTTAGAGTTTTTTTTTGGGTGGTTTGGTCAATGTAATTCGACTTTTACCCTAACAGTTGGTGACTTAAAAATTATACTGACTGTCATTTGCATCAACTATTTAGGAAAATCAGTGTGAAAAAGCATTTGCATAATAATTTGGAACGGAGTGGATAAATATTTGGATGGATTTCCAGCTTAGACTTGGACTAAATGATTTTTAGTCCAGAACCAGGCTTAGTCTGTTAGCGGAAAACATATAGAGCAAAAAATGCACAACGAAACAACTGCTCTCTGAAATATTCTGATCATTTGATGTGTTGATTGGGAGAAAAAAAATACTGCAATATATCTCTTTTTCCAATATTAAAATAAATTCTCAACTCCAAAATTTTTAAAGCAGTCCAAAGACCACCAAAAAAATATAAATCCGCGACTTGCCTGCCAGTGTTCGCGAGTTCAAATCCAGACCGGCACTGTGTGTTTTGTTCTACATTGCTTGCGTCAAGAAGACACGCGATTGTCGGTTTTTGTAATGTTAACCCTAACCTTAATTCTAACCTTAACCTCAGTAACGTCATATCTAACCATAACCGTTAGTAACCTCATGTCTAACCTTAACCGTTAGTATCCTCCTACCTAACCTTAACTGTGTATGTTGCAATATAATTTCGAACACTATGGAATGTAGGCTATGGAATGTTCTCGCATAAATCCGCTAAACGAAATGTACTGGAGCAACGTAATTCAAGTACAAATATAGCCTAATAACAAAACGTGCAGTTCATACGTAAAAACACCCTAAATAGGTTGGCATAGAACGTAATTTAGGTTTTCAAAATAGTTTCCTGAGAACGTAATTTGGGAGATATTCTGAGATTTACGGTTGGTTTCACTACACATACTGTATGTTTTCAATTGGCCGCACCATTCATTATGGGTAATATATGCTTGACAACATAAATTTGATTAGTTGGCAATCTCCTTTTTTGAATAAACACTTTAGCATGCTCTAATTAAGAAAACAATAGAAAATCGCCGTGCAGAATCGCAAGAATAATGAGAATCACCATACATATTGTATCGGCATGCAAATATCATGATAAAATCGTATTATGAGGTCCCTTGCAATTCCTATCTCTACTGTCAGTCCAGATATTCACTGAGTCACTATCCACTCATGTGGACACAACTTCTGCGTGGCCTCTGTCCGTGGTTACTGTGCAACACAGTTAAGGTTGGAGAAGGGTGACATCTGCACCCTGAAGTCCTGTCTTTGAGTATTTGATCATTTCACCTATATCCTCATCAGAGTGTTGCAGGCTTGAAACAAGCTGATCGACCAGCAAGAAGTATAAGAGACTCCCGGAGTTGTATTGTAAGAGAATATTGTGGTCCATCTCTGAGCAAATCCAGTGAGATGCAGGTCCTGATGCTCTGGTGTGCTCCATTCAGAGAAGCCAGACTGATATATTTCAGGTGGGTTAGCACAAGAAGCCTGGTAAAACATTCAACCTCAAAAGGTGCTACTGTTTGAGATCAATTGTATGAAGAGAAAGGAGAAAGAGAAAGCAGCAGAAAAGTGGCAGAGATGTTCAGTAAATAGCTGGAGACATAAATTACTACAGTATGTTAGGGATTAACTTAATTTAGCACTGATGACCATCAAATGCCTATTCTCCATTACATCAACACAGCACGCCAGTCTGCACCCATCAAGGCATGGTTGGTGTACAGAAACTGCGACAATCAGGTCCATCTTTGATAACAGTCATGAATTTTAGGCGCTGCTTTGGTGTATAACAAAACACTACATATTGTAGGGAAATATTATCTGAAAGAGAATGTAGCTTTCTCATCAGAAAAATTCTACAGCACTATTAAAGTGAAACACTTCTCTAAGCAAACTGTTGTTCGAATCAGACTTGCAAGTTGCCTGGTATTGTTGTTCTATCAATCGTTTTATTTATATTTTTTGTAAATTGTTGAGGCATACAATTGTTTTCCTGTCTCTATAAACGTTGAATAACTAGGCACATTCTCTCTCTCTCTCCTGCTGTCAATCACAAATGCTTACACAATTTGCAAACAATTCTCTGATTGGTTGTGGAAACACAACCCGCATAGGCGTAAATTTAGGGTGGGACGGTAGGGACATGTCCCCACCAATGTTTAGGAAACATGTAATTGTCCCCACCAATAATCGCGATTCTAAACATATTTTTTTCATTCTGTTAACTATTTTTGCTCCACAATTGGTTCACTCTCTCAATATCAGCGTTACCCCTGATTGCCAGAAGAGTGCTGATCACAATGTGTACCAGCCTGTCAGCTAACAGTGGGCAGGTGAGCGTCGACTCGAAACCAGTATTATACAGTCAATGGTCGAAACGAGACTGTGAGAAGAGATTTAAAGGTACAATATGTAATATCAATCAAAACAATAACAAAATACATATTTTGCATTGAAAGAAAACCTCACTATACATATATTATATATATTTCTTAGTTGTGTACTTACATTATCCTAAATGTTTCCACCAACTTTCAAATCCAGAGAAATTTGTAATTTAATTTGAAGACACAGGACGTTTCTTTTTGTCGCCCGTCAATGACGTCAGATAATATAGTTGCTCTAAGTTCCAGGGAACCGCCAAACATAACGTGAATAAAGTTATAATATTTTTAACAATACATTACTTTGTCAGTGAACATTTTTTTCTGCCGGAGACGCAAGATTGGAAGGTTGTCATTGACGACGATAACAAAACCCATGATCCCACGTAACCTCCCGACGTCATCCAAGTACATCTTTTGCTATTGTTTTGATTGAGTGCCCCCTGGTGGCCAAAAATTACATATTGCACGTTTAATTGCTTTTACAATCGAATTATATTACACTCCTGTATATTATTGTTGAAAATGTATAGTATTTCTAACGTTAACAAGCCTTTGCTAGCTCTGGAACACAACTACGGAATTGTCTGCGTGCTAGCTATCGGACATTCATTTGTCTTGTAGTTGCGGTCGAAGCTGTGCTAGCTAGTACCTGGAAACTTGTAAAAAGAATTTGTTAAAATCATCATACCAAACAGCTTATTTCAATGTTTTTTAGATGTTAACAGAATGGCTCCAAAAAACGAATTACTGATATAAGGTCCTTCACAAAAAGACAATGTGTAAGTAGTATAAATGTCTAGCTTTACATTGTTAGTTACAACTAGTTTACATAGTTATTAATGATTGGAACTTATTTTACTTTATACTCTGTCATTTATCAGACAAATGAAGTTCCAGTTGATCCAAGCAGCAGTAAAGAGACAGAAAGAGAATCATGGTCACAGGTGAGGTCCTAAATAGTCTAGTAGTGATTATGACAGTAAGTGTTGAAATTGATTATGATATTGTTTTTGAGGCACAGTGTGTTCATACTAGGCTAAACTAATGCCATAAAGAAATACTCAGAAGAGCAATTGTGTATATACAGTGGGTGAAATAAGTATGGAACATGTCACAATTTTTCTCAGTAAATGTATATTTCCAAAAGCGCTGTTGACATGCAATTTTCACCAGATGTTGGTAACAACCCAAGTAATCCATACATACAAAGAACCCCAAAAAATAAGTTCAGAAATTAAGTTGTGTTATAATGTGAAATGACACAGGGAAAAAGTATTGAACACATGAAGAAAGGGAGGTGCAAAAAGGCATGGAAAGCCAAGACAACAGCTGAAAACCATCAGTAATTAAAGAAGAGGAATCCAGCCCGCAGTCAGTAGAAATTAATATCAGCTGGTTTAGTCCCAACTGATGACCTACAAAAAGGTCTCATTGCCAAGGTTTCACAGAAGACACATCTCATGATGGGTAAAAGCAAAGAGCTGTCTCAAGACCTTCGCAACCTAACTGTTGCAAAACATACAATGCCTTGCAAAAGTATTCGGCCCCCTTGAACGTTTCAACCTTTTGCCACATTTCAGGCTTCAAACATAAAGATATGAAACAGTTATTTTTTGTGAAGAATCAACAACAAGTGGGACACAATCGTGAAGTGGAACTTTTTTAACAAATGAAAAATTGGGTGTGCAAAATTAATTAAAATAAGTTAATACTTTGTAGCGCCACCTTTTGCTGCGATTGCAGCTGAAAGTCGCTTGGGGTATGTCTTTATCAGTTTTGCACATCGAGAGACTGAAATGTTTTGCTCATTCCTCCTTGCAAAACAGCTCGAGCTCAGTGAGGTTGGATGGAGAGCGTTTGTGAACAGCAGTTTTCAGTTCTTTCCGCAGATCCTCGATTGAATTCAGGTCTGGACTTTGACTTGGCCATTCTAACACCTAGATATGTTTATTTGTGAACCATTCCATTGTAGATTTTGCTTTATGTTTTGGATCATTGTCTTGTTGGAAGGAAAAATCTCAGTCTCAGGTCTTTCGCAGACCCCATCAGGTCATTCTTCCAGAATGGTCCTATATTTGGCTCCATCCATCTTCCCATCAATTTTAGCCATCTTCCCTGTCCCTGCTGAAGAGAAGCAGGCCCAAACCATGATGCTGCCACCAACATGTTTGACAGTGGGGATAGTGTGTTCAGGGTGATGAGCTGTGTTGCTTTTACGCCAAACATAACGTTTTGCATTGTTGCCAAAAAGTTTGATTTTGGTTTCATCTGGCCAGATTTGTGCAGTATACGACTGATTGTTGTCCTATGGACAGACTCGCCCACCTCAGTTGTAGATCTCCGCAGTTCATCCAGAGTGATCATGGGCCTCTTGGCTGCATCTCTGATCAGTTGAGCTGAAAAGTTGGGCTGCATTCTCCTTGTATGAGCTTAAAGTTTAGAGGGACGGCCGGGTTTTGGTAGATTTGCAGTGGTCTGATACTCCTTCCATTTCAATATTATCGCTTGCATAGTGCTCCTTGGGATGTTTAAAGCTTGGTAAATCTTTCTGTATCCAAATCCGGCTTTAAACTTCTCCACAACAGTATCTCGGACCTGCCTGGTGTGTTCCTTGTTCTTCATTATGAATCATACTCAGTTTTTTATTAGTTAAAAATGTTTGAAATATCCAATAAATTTCGTTCCACTTCATGATTGTGTCCCACTTGTTGTTGCTTCTTCACAAAAAATTACAGTTTAAATCTTTATGTTTGAAGCCTGAAATGTGGCAAAAGGTCAAAATGTTCAAGGGGGCCGAATACTTTCGCAAGTCACTGTAGTTATGGCATTGGTTATAGGCATATTTCTAAGCTTCTGAATGTTCCAGTGAGCACTGTTGGGGCAATAGTACAGAAGTGGAAAGATAATCATTTCACCATAAACCTGCCTCGACCAGGTGCTTGTCGCAACATTTCTGACAGAGGAGTGAAAAGAATAATCAGAAGAGTTGTGTAACTTTCTGAAAAGTAGGTTTAAAGCACACAAGATACTTTGTGCCTGCAGACTTGAAGAAACCAATATTCAATTTAGCTAGCTAATATTAGATTAAGAAATAAGTTTAGTTAACCACTGGACGTACGTAATGTTACAGAACTCTGAATAAACCTGAATATATATTGACACTTCTGACCTACTGTATGAAATGCAGTATCTTGTGTGTGTGTGTGAGTGTGTGTGTGTGTTTGCACAAACGCTTTCTGCTCATGCTTTTAGCAACAGGCAGGAGCATCGATAGAAAATAGAATGGTAAAACTGTGTCCCCACCAATGTTCAAACCAAACCTACGCCCTTGCAACCCGCACTGTAATTGACCAGTCTGGGTCGGCGCAAGCAATGCAGTGTGCCTTGATGTGGTCAATGGAAAAGAAACATTATAAGGACCACCTTCTAAACTTGGGACCCCCTTATGAACTGTGGACCACCTTATACACTGAGGACCATCTTATAAACTGGGGACCCCCTTATACACTGAGGACCACCTTATACACTGAGGACCACCTTCTACCTCGAGGACCATATAAAACTATTACACACATTATGAATTATCACCATGTAATCTACTTATATCTGAATTAAAAACTACTATAAGGACCCCTTTATAAACTGGGGACCACCTTATACACTGAGGACCACCTCAAACTGGGGACCACCTATTACACTGAAGACAACCTTATACACCGAGGACCACCTTAAACACTGAAGACCACATTCCACTTTTGCAAGAGCTTTCCATCCCTGTTTTGAATTTAAACACACAAAGTGTCACTTTAAACACACAAAGTGTCACTTATAAACTCCAGATTATACACTAAAGACCACCTCATACCCTGAGTACCACTTGATAAAATGAGGCCACATTATATATGGAGGAACACCATATAAACAGAGCACCACCTTATACACTGAGGACCACCTTATACCCTGAGGACCAACTTGTACACTGGGGACCAACTTATACCCTGGGAACCAGCTTGTACCTTGGGGACCGACCATCTTATACACCGAAGACCAACTTATACCCTGAGGACCAACTTTTACACTGGTGACCAACTTGTACAATGGGTACCACCTTGTACACAGGGGACCACATTATACACTGAGGACCACTTTATATACTTAGGATCACCATTTTACCTGAGGACCAACTTATACACTGAAGACCACCTTATAGGCTGAGGACCAACTTGTATACTGGGGACCACCTTATACACTGGGAACCAGCTTGTACACTGGGGACCACATTATACACCGAAGACCACCTTATACCCTGAGGACCAACTTTTACTCTAATGAAAAACAATGGGTACCACATTGTACACTGGGGATGACCTTATATAATGAGGACCACCAAATAAACTGAGGACAACCTTGTACACAGGGGACCACCTTATACACAGAGGACCACCATTTTACCTGAGGACCACTTTATAAACTGGGGACCACCTTATACCCTGAGGACCACCTTATAAATTGAGGACCACCATATACCCTGAGGACCACCTTATAAACTGAGGATCACCTTATACCCTGAGGCCCACATTATAAACCAAGGACCACCTTATAAACTGGGGGCCACCTATTACACTGAAGACAACCTTATACACAGAGGACCACCTTAAACACTGAAGACCACATTCCACTTTTTCAAGAGCTTTCCATCCCTGTTCGAATTTAAACACACAAAGCTCTGCGCTTACAGAAGCATGCAGAGTTCTGTGTTTTGTCTCAGTCTTATTAATGGAGTGATTGAGAAGTCCTTGTGTGATGCTGACGTGAATACAGGAGCAAGTGAAGGAAGACATTCAGTGACTTAGGAGTGGCCATAGATTACACTGTCAGGATGATTGACTAGACTATGAGCCACGAAGGTTGATATGAGGGTTCAGAGGATCTGTAAGCCCCACACCTCTCCAACAGACAAGCCCCGGGAAGTGAGGGGGTTTTGTTGGACGCTCAACTCTTTTGTTCTTTCAACACTTGTGAGTCTAAACTTCACCCCATTTATCATTTATCCAATAAATCACACAAACTGTATGTACGTTTGTAATTTAGCATATTTGTATTTTCTGTAGCCTTAATTTTATTAATCTGTGCAATGGCAAAAACAGAAAAACATTGTAATAGATTGGTAGTTGGTTAAGGGATATCTCTAAATAAAGGACTGTATTTAACTGACTGTGCCAATCGATAAAATAATTATGATCCCATTTCTCATCACTCATTATTCACACAGATTCAATAAAATTAAAAGTGTTACTGTAAATGCTGTAGTTTATCTCAACATATAATCTGTAATTTATTCATGAAATTATTTTATCATATGGTGAAATGTCAATTAACATGATGTAATATGATGTTGGTTACACGATATGTAAAATAACCCAGGTAGATTCCTTTGGCTTAGTAAATAAAGTAATTGACCTTATTTCTCTAATGAAGATTACTGCATGCGAATAGATGTTGGCTTTATAAAACAAAACAATGAAATGTATGGATGTTTGGAAGTATATATGGATGTGATGCTAAGACAACTACACTGTCCTCTATCACTATGGGAACCATCACCATGGGAACATTCATTCTGTCAGCTCCCATAATCCATTTCCACAACACAATGAGTAATTGACACGGTTTAACACATCAAGCCATATGGGGGGTAGGGATGTGCACACACGAGGTACTTACTGGTGATGGAGAAACATGGATACAGTAACACATCAGATATTAGTTTTATGATATATACAATTAGATCATTTTAACAATATTTCAGTATTATTTTTGCGCTAGTTGGCTGTACCTGCACAACAGCTCCAGTATTTTTCCTTCATAGGATATTCTCCATCTTTTTAAATATGAAGCTTATTCTTTGTCAGAACTTCTAAAAAGAAAAAAGTTCTAATACTTATTTCTTGTCTGTCTGCTGCAGCAGACATATGGTGAAAAATGTGTTAGGAATTTTTGTGGGAAGAATAATAAATTACTACAATGTCACTTGATGTATTGACACCTAGAGTATGTATGAATACATATCACCACTCATCACTTCATTACACGCAAAGCAGCTTGTGCACTGTACACTAACAAAGCCAAGGAGGACCTTCACAGGACATCATATTAGGTCATATAAAACGAAAGCTCAGACACATTTCATCTAATATGACTTTCCCCTCCAGCTGTCTGCTGGCCACTGACGGGGTTTATGTGTCTTGATGTGGCGACATCAAAAGGCCTCAATGAAACATTGACAGTGTAGGGATTTGGGTGCTTGCGTGTATGTGTGTTTGTGCGCATTTGGAGTGAGACCAGAAATGATGAATTGCCTGGTCTCTGCCAGTGAGAGAAACCAACCGTCATCACAACCATACACTACAAAGAGAATGGAGGGGGATTACAGACACATGAAGGTGCATGGAGGAAATATGATTGGGTAAGAAGCTAGAATGACAAATATGAGAATTTGAATGAGGCAAGAATTATAATTTACCTGTGTTCTGCACCTCGTTTAAATAACTGTCATCAGCTACCACCTTGAAGAAGAGGAGAGAAGCAATATGACAATTGGCTTTTATAGATTTTTCAACAGAACACATCCAAGTATCAGCATTTCACATCACAAAATCAGAGAACATAGCCTAGAATAAACATTTCACATCAATGTTACAGATTATATCTTGTGGTAAATCTTGCCACTCGTATCAGCTACCCACTGGTATTAGTATCTATGACTGATCATTTTGTTTTTGGAGGAACCCCCAATTGTTGCCATTTAATGAAAAGTGGACATCTGTCTCGTTTGTTGTACCTCTAACTTTTTATGGCGTTCAAATGTGAGGATTTTCTTTACATTTTATGTAGGTGAACACAAGATTAGAATGTGATATGGGCATTTTTAAAAGGACCAATTGAGAGCTCTACAATTTTAACTTCCAACTCTACTGTGCGTCGACCATTTCCTTCAGAATTGTTAAAACCAAATCATAAAGGATTAAAGCCTGTTTTAATTAACATGAAAAGGCGATCACAATCTGGCTGAGCCCTGAGTGGTTTGGACGTCTGGTGAGTCTCTGCTCCATTTCTGTAAGAAGGAGTATGCATAATATGCAATTATTTCTTCACGCTGGTTATATACCAGCTAATCCCTTATAACTCACATTATATTGCACTACTAAACCATAAATGTTATGAATTTGCTAAAACAGGGTGAATTGCCCTAATGTGGGATAATTTTTGCATTTCAGATTTGTGACTTGTGACATATTGCGATATAAAGCCAATACATAGCAGATTACACATTCAGAAAATAAATGATTTTCATCACAACACCACAGCTATGGCTAACCAATTGTTTCACTGACATTCATGTTTTTATGGGGGATCTACGAACACTAGACCTTAGTTGTTCCACATTAGGCAGTGTCCCACTTTAGGACAATTCACCCTAATAATAGTCCAATAGCATGTATTACATTTAAAGATGCAGTCTGAGATTCTGGACACTGGTTTTCACTATTGATCTGAAAAGGTTTGCCAAATATTGAGCTCTATGTTGTTGTCGGCAGCTCCATAACTCCTTGGACAATGCAGGACGGTGAGGGGCGCTCACATGGTTCATCCAACCACATGTCGCAAAGCCAGTTGAATCTTTTCACTCTGCTCATCCAACATGGAAGCCTTTAATCAGATCATGTACGTACAGGATGATTACGCTCACCAACTATACTTGGACGATTGAATTTACAGGTGTGCAATCTGCACACAAGGAGTCACTGGAGAGCGACATGGCACGGTAGAGAATTAAACTTATCTATCCCAAATCCCAGGCAGCGCTATGAAAATGTTGCACTGTTTTGTGCTGGAGGTCCCGGAAAAGTCGGAGAACCCATAATCAGGCTCGAACCACTGACTACCATGATGTAGCTTGTCTTGCAATGCAGCAAACACTATTTAACTAGAAATATGCTCACCACTGCCCCGAGTGTATTGTCCCAGATTTTACCCTACGGTATAGTCTCCGGGACCAAAACGACATAGCATTTCCAGCTTGCCCAGTAATGTCAGTGCATTGTTGGTTTGCACCCCTTCATACTCCTCAAAACTGTAGCTTTCTAGCTATTCAAGGTGTGGAAATTGTTTAAAAAGTCTGCACAGAAGTGTACAAGGAATGATGTTTTGAAAGCATGTAGTTTCAACATGTCTTAACGGAATAATTTATTTATTTGACAGTTGCAAGCACTACTTTTGACAAAAGTAACAAAGTACATACAAACTGTCTTGTCGCTTACTCCAATTTCCAATTTTTGCATTAGCCTAGTTGAGTAAAATAAATATAAATAAAACAAAATGTGTTTATGCTAGAGAGAAAATATGAAAAGAAGCTTGGGTTCCTGGACCTGAAAAGAAGAAAGGTATTTTATGGTATTTTACTGTATTATGGAATATAAAATGGGGCAAAAATGTCATCCTTTTTCATTGACTTACAAGTACACTAAAACTTAGAGGGCTCAAAATGAAAAAAATTTAACTAAAATGCATTTTCATCAAATAACTAAGAATAAATCTCTTCCGCGATTGAATTTACAGGCACCCGATCTGAACACAAGGAGTCGCTGGAGAGTGACATGGCAGGATAGATAATCTGATTACCAAATCCTGGGCAACGTAATGTAAACTTTGCGCTGCCTCATGCAGGAGGCCCGGGGAAAGTCATGGTCAGGCTCAAACCCATGACCATCGTGATGTAGACTGTCCTCCAATGCAGCGACTTAACCCGCTACACCCCGCGGACACCATGTTCCGGTTCTTTAATTCAGTTGTTCTTCTGGCCTTGACAATGCGAAGATCAAGTATGAGATCTGTCACTGGAGAGCCAGAAGAATTTCAGAGAAATGCTTTGGCATCCTTGTTGCAAGATGGAGGGTGCCGAGAAATCTGACACCCTTCTAAAAAGTTAAATAATTCATATTTTGCCTACCTCTTACTTCCATCATGTACAGTATGTGCCCATTTAAAAGCATTGTTTGATTACTGTAGTATGTTGTTGTTGTGTATTTGTAGCCCTATACAAACTCTTAACTGTTCCTACATTTAATTTTTTTTCAATTTATATTTCTTTATGCTCTAATAGAGACTTGGTGAAATATGGAAGAGAGAGTATTTCCTAAAAGACAAAGGAGCTGGATTCGAACCCAATCTCCAGCAGAACATGTGCACCAGACGAAGTGCCTTATAAACTGCTGGACCAACTTAAAAAACTCTAAACAAGAAATATTTAAAATGGCTGCCAAATTGAGCAGTGAAGGCATATCGTGAGCCTACAGAACTAGCTTTGCACCTCAGACACAGAATACATGAATGCAGTTTATCTACTCTATACTTGTTGTTGACTATTCATCCCCAACTGGGTAAATGTAACCAGCAGAGTGGAGACAGGGTGTACAAGCAGGAACCAAAGACCTGGATGCTGAAAGCATGTTGAGTTGCACAACCAAAAAGGACTACTAACACCAGCTGGTAGACTGTGTTTCCAAGAAACTGCCATCACATCTAACACCCTTCAAAGAATGTGCGTGTGTGTGTGCTGAGTTTATTCCTATAATAACGAGTCACAATAGGAATCCATCTGAATATATAAATATTATATATATGTCTTTTATATTACCAATTTGAGGAAGACTACAGTGAACACCATATACCTTGTTATATGGAATTTGGTTAATATACAATGGTGTTTGAATTTGTGAACTGTGACATACTGTACCAACATATCTCACCACTGCCAGGGAACAGTGTTCTGCCTACAGACCAAGGGCGTAGGAACAAGTTTGATATTGGTGGGGATATATACATATATCTTTCACAAATTGTTCTCAAGGGCATAGGAAAAACGAGGGAAGGGGGGATGTCCCCCCTGTCCCTCCCATTCCTACACCCTTGCTACAGACGTTCAAAAACATTTACAGCATTGCCAAGCGTCAGACACTGGAAGATTCCAGGGGGCACTAGGGACGGCTCCAAAGCTACCGCTCCTCAAAGCCAGTTGGAGCAGGTATAAATGAAGGCCAAGGAGAACACCGGAGATAATCACCAAACTGACTCCTATATGTTTGCCCCACAGAAAACAGCAGAAGGACAAAGAAGGCAGAGAAGCTCAGGAGCCGAGAGCGGCTGTATTTTCTGTTGAAACATTTAAGTTCATGGTTTTTGTTTGTTCTACATTAAATGCCCCCAGGCTTCACAACCATACTCTGCCTGCCTTTCTGTCCTGTCTGTGCACCGCTACAGAACCCATTAGCATGTTATGTAGTTCTGCACCAATTTGACTAGATAACGAATTACATTAGCCTGATTAAACAAATAACACACAATACAAACAATTCCTTTATTCAGCAAATGGCTCCAAAATTATTTTGTTTACTTGCAAAATCAATTTTGACCTCTGGATTAATCTTCTTAGTAATGTATAAAAGTATTCAGATGTTTGGTCCCAAGTTCTTTGTATGCAACATCAAGTGAACAAACCATTATGATAAAATCCTAATCTACATGAACAATGCCTGAGCTGGGGCTCGAACCGCCATCGCCAGGGCACATGTGGTTCAAAGTCAGAAGTTTAGACCACTACAACAATTCTGGAATATTATGAGGTCTTTTAACACAAATTACCATGGCTCCAAAAAAAATGTATGCCCCTTGGACTTTGCCACACTTGATTGTGTTAAAAAAACTGATCAACACAAAAAAGTCTAGCATGTCAAAGTAAAAAGTTAAATCAGGATAATTTGTTCTAAATTATTTACCAACTGAAAACAATTGATAATTATACACCCCCAATGTAATGACGTGAATGAGCTACAATGCATCAAATTGTCTTTAAAATTCACTGGATGAATGAAGTCCCCCTCTGGGCAATTAAGGTGTTTCACATGATTTCAAGTTAAATACATGTCCTGGGAGGTCTCTCACTTAGTACAATTCCTAACAAAAATTATATAATAACGATGAAGAATCATTGAAAGGAACACTAGGAAAGAGGGTCATCAAAAGCACCACTTTGGGGAAGGATATATAAGAATACAGCCAAGGCAATGAATAATACCTTGAACACAGAAAAGACCATCATTATCTAATGGAGACAATATGGCACAACTAAAACATGGATGCTTCACAGAAGTGTGGCAAAAAGAAAGCCATTGTTGAAAACTGCCATTAAATCTCAGCTACAGTTTGTCAGAAATCATGTGAAAAACCAAGTGGAAGAAGGTTCAATGGTCCAAAAAGAGCAAAAGCAATTTGGCCTTAAAATTAAACAATGTTTGGCGCAAGCATGGAGGTGGCAGCATCATGATATGGGGATACTTCTCTGCATCAGGGCCTGTAAAGCTTGTGAAGACAGAAGGAAAATTGGATGCACTATAATACAGAGAAGTCTTGGACCAAAACTTGCTTATCTGGGTATTGGTAGGTTATCTTCCAACAGGACATTGACTCCAAAACATACAATCAAAAGCTACACTGGATTGTCTTAGATAAATCTCAATCTCCTGGAGTGGCTACGTCAAACCAGGACCTCAATTTAATTGAGGTGTGGATAGAGTTCAAAATGTGTCAAACTTGATGGAGCTTGAGAGGTTTTGCAAAGAAAGATGGGTAAAGATTGAAGAGATTTATCCATAAAAACAGAATTGCTGCCAAAGGTGGCGCTAACAAATATTTACTAATGGAGATAAATACTTTTCTGTTTTGTATTTGTAATTAATATTGTGATTTTTATCTTGACTTTGTTACAATGGACTTTTTTCTGTTGATCAGTGGCAAAAACTCCAAATTAAAATAATCTTAATTAGATGTTGTAACACAATAAAACTGTTGTAACACAATAAAACTGTTGTAACACAATAAAACAATCCAAGCGGGATGAACACTGTCAGAGCCACTGTACATTTGGAGACCTTCAGACTAGGGGGTTCTATTTGCACACAGTTCAGAGATACTAACCCTTATGATTCTAAATGTCCGGTTTTGTATTCATAATACATTTAAAAGAATGAAATGATCATGTCTGAGTACAAAACCATTTCCTCTTCATTTACTACCTGCATTCGCTGTGAAGGTTGAATTATTTCTGGTTCTTGCCATCACAAAGAAATGTACTATTTAGACAACTTTACATTAACATTTTACGTCATTTAGCAGACGCTTTTATCCCGAGTGACTTATTACAGTTATTACAGGGACATCCCCCTAGAGCAACTTAGGATAAGCGCTTTACTCAAGGACACAATGACATTTTGCAAAGTTGGGAATTGTATGTATAATTCAATAAAAAACAATGTCAAGAAACACAATTGGTATTTACCGGTTTCAATGTTGCTTAATTAACCAAGGCAACGAGGGAGGGTTGTGATGGGGTGTGTGTGTGTGTGGGGGGGGGGGG
>JACXGM010005437.1:0-35158 GCA_016801145.1 Umbra pygmaea | reverse complement strand
TGTAGTGTTATTGTGGTCAGTGGTAGTGTTATTGTGGTAGGGTCTGTTCTCTTCATGTGCTGTGTGTTTGGTCTGTGGGTATTCAGTGCTGTTTTGTCTCTAGAGCTCAATGCATTAGTGCTGACAGGCAGATTGTTGGACAGACGCTCCACAGGCCCCTCTGTGACTGCACCGTTTTAGACCCAGTGATGCTGAGTCATCGTAATTCTGCCTTTTAGTCTGCCCTGGTTAAGCCCTGCGCACCGCAGCACCAAGTAGGCCTCTTCCATCAAAATGACATGGATTCCCTGCTGGGCCTTACCTACGTATAACACATAAATGCACTGTTGTATGACGTGAGAGAAACCTGTGCAGGTCAATGCCGTCTTTGCAGGGGCTCCAACAATGCTCAGCATGCCTGTGTGCCGGTCAACCCTCATCTCCTGGGCTCTGCTGCTGACTGAACAGGGCAGAGAGAATGGGATCACTGGCTCTATGGAGATGGGGGATGAAGTCATGGGTTTATTTTTGGGGAGTTGCATATCATTGAGTTGATGAAGCGCACTTGATCTAGCGTTGAAGTACGGGCTGTGTGACTTTTGTTATGGGTGCGTTCGGTTGAATGGACAGCATTTGGTGTGTGCTCAATTTGCATAGAGTGGAGTCTGGAGACAGGGCACAGGGAATCCTGGGTAGGATAACTCGTATATGGCTCAAAAAGCGACCCCAGAATGTAAGAGGATAGGTGTAAAAGGGTTGAGTGAGGAGGGTGAACTCCATTCAGCCCAACAGTGTTGGCGTCGGTGTGGTTGTGGAGGCAGGTCAGTCTGTTGGAGGATCATTATTATTCCATGCTGCTCCCAGGCAAGCCGCCTTTTCTTCTCCTTACAAATGAGACAGGCTCCTCCCTGTGTCACACACATGAATCAGCTGTTTGAGTTGGCCGTCCAACGGCTCCAAGGGGGGAAGGACGGAGAGGTCTGGGGCGTCCCTCCCGCTTTCTACCACCTACCACATCCTTTTCTCTGACCCCATCCCGCCAAATATTCTTCCTCAGACAGATATTACCTGGGTGACCAGATCTGAGACAACCACAGGACGTCTTCAGAAATCCAGCAGGCCATGCAATTAGTGCCACATTAATGACCAGACTGCGCCATTCATCCTGCTAGATGGAAGCTTTTTAAAGAACACATTCTCCATCACCCGCTCAGTTAACATCTATAATCAGGCCCCGATTGGAATTCAAGTCACTCTTGACTTTTTATGTACATACAGTATAACTTACACAGCCCTGGTTCCAGATCTGTGGGGGGGGGGGGTCTTTACAGACTCCCTGTCACACTGGTTCCCACTGCATAACAGAGTGAATGTATGGCAGTAACAAATAGCAGTGTCTGTGGTCTGGAAATGTGTGGTTACTGCCTGATGCAGAGCCAGAAATGGTTGGGGGGTGAAGGAAAGACGGAATCTGGATCTGGCTGCTATGACAGATCATGTTTGTATGATGAGTGTTCAGTGGGCTGCATGGTGATCTGCATGTTGACAACTGTTACTACTACTCCTATTACTACTACTAATACAAATACTACTACTATTACTACTACTACCAATATTACTACTACTACCACTTTTACTACTACTACTAATACTACTACTACCACTATTACTAATACTAATACTACTAATACAACTACTACTACTACCACTATTACTACTTCTACCACTATTACTACCACTAATACTACTACTTCTACCACCACTATTACTACTACCACTTTTACAACTACTACTACTACTACTACTACTATTACCACTACCACCACCACTATTACTACTTCTACTATTACTACTACTACTACTACTAATTCGACCACTATTACCACTACTACTACTACCAATATTACTAATACTAATACAGCTACTACTACTAATACAACTACTACTACTACCACTATTACTACTTTTACCACTACCACTGCTATTACTACTACCATTAATACTACTAACACTTTTACTACTACTATTACTACTATTACTACTACCACCACTACTACTACTAATACCACTACTGCTACTACCACTACTACTATTACTACTACTACTACTATGACCACTGCTACTACTAATAATGCTGTGAATACTACTAATACAAATAATACTAATACTAATACTACCACTATTACTCCTACTAATTCGAACACTATTACCACTAATACTCCTACTACTACTACTACTAATAATAATAATAATACAACTAATACTACCACTATTACTACTATCACTACTACCACTATTACTACTACCACTACTACTATCACTATGACTGCTACTACTACTAATACTACTACAATTTCTACTACTACTACACCTATTAATAATGCTACTACTAATACTACTACTACTACTGCTGCTACTACTACTACCAGTACTACTACTACCACTTGTATTACCACTACTATTACTACTATTACTACCACTATTACTACTCCTACTAATACTACTACCGTACTACTGCTACTACTACTAATACTACTGCTGCTATTATTATTTGTGATACATGGTGGTGAGGAACCAGTCAAGGAACACAATGATGAGGAGATGGAGTGCAGAGTCAAAAAAAGTTCAACTTAAATGTTTAACCCTCTCTGGAGTTGCCATGGAAGTGGATGGAAGTTGATTGCTATTGGACTAGCTGCTGGTTCTTTGGGGTCAGACCAGGTTTACTGGAGCCATATATCTACTGGAGTCCTGTGACCATCTGATACCTCACAGACTGTCTCACCTACTACTTTGCCAAATCCATTGTTGTTCAGGTGGGTCTTGAATGACATGTTGGGCTTGTGGACAATGACTTAGATTACCTCACCATGGGACTTCATGTAACCCAACAGAAGTCTTTCTACAATTCAAATTACACTCTTTTCAGACCCTGCAGCCATTCAGTCTGACTGAATAAGACTCCATCATTTACAATGCTGCTTTATTGGCTCTGGAGTGGGAGGGGTGTTTTTGTTGTTTTTGTTGTTGTTTTTGTTATTTGAAAGTGGTTACAATCCAATTGGCTGCCGCTAAAACATTTGACACTGTAGCATCCTTTGTAGTTGATCACAGTTAATAATGGTAGTGAGCATGATTGATTTTTGATTAGTTTGTGTATGTTTGTGTGTCATGTTGCTGTGTTCTTGTTTGTGCCTGTAAGTGTCCAAATAGGAACACTTCAACACACTGATAGATGCAGCCTTTAGGTCTAGTTATTTTATATGCAGTTTGCCATCATGCTCAGTAAATCCAAAAGGTACAAAGAGGTGGCAATGTTTTCCCGCTAGGACTACAAGTTATTTTTCAGCCAAGAGTTCTTAAAGCTGCTCCTATTGGTTAGTGCAATGTGACATTGTGGACTGTTTACTACATTTGCATTCAGTATGTCTGAACAACAGATATGTTGGCTATCTTCTCAGGACAGTAAAGGTACTATCATTAGGCAGAAGAACGTCTCAGGCATCACATCATCAGGTTGTTTTCATTTAGTCTAGTATTTTTAACCCATTAATATATTGATAGAAATACATAGCCTTGTGTTGTCCAGCAGTGTAGACTGCTGTGGCCACTGCACAAATAGTACACCACTGTAGCAGATCAGTTGAAGTTTCAATTTTTTATTTCTCCTTGGAATTTAAATACATACACTTGTAGTTTATATCATTGGAATTTAAATATACACCTCTTGGGTTTAACACAAAGTAGACGAGTTAAAGGTGCTACAGTTGTGCTCAAATGTTTGCATACACCTGTAGAATTGTTAATAGATGTAATTTATTTTAAAGAAAACGAGTGAGCTGGCAATTTATTTATTTTTTTCTCATGGGATTCATATTCAACTGTAGGTCATAATATTTCTTACATACTATGGTTTGTGATAGTTGTTGTTTGTGATAGTTGTCTATGAGGCCCCAAATTCTTGCAGGTGGTTTAGCTGCCCATTCGTCTTGGGTCATGCAGGTCATGCAGAGTCTTTGGTCGTCTTGCATGAACCGCACGAGATCTGCCCAGAGTGGCTTGATGATATTAAGGTCAGGAGACTGTGATGGCCACTCCAGAACCTTCACATTTTCTGCTGTAACCACCAGAGGGTCAACTTGGCCTTGTGCTTAGGCTCATTGCCATGCTGGAAAGTCCAAGAGCATCCCATGTGTAGCTTTCGTGCAGAAGAATGCAAATTGTCTGCCAGTATTGTCTGATAACATGCTGCATTCATCTTGCCCTCAATTTTCACAAGATTACCCATTCCTTAGAGCTCCCACACCCTCAAAATATCAGTGAGCCACCACCATGCTTCACAGTGGGGATGGTATTCTTTTCACTATAGGCCTTGTTGACCCCTCTCCAAGCATACATGGTTGTGACCATAAAGCTCTACTTGGTCTCGTCACTCCAAATCACAGTGTGCCAGAAGCTGTGAGGCGTGTGAAGGTGTTGTTGGGCATTTTGTAACCAGGCTTTTTTGTGGCACTGGCAAAGTAAAGGCTCCTTTCTGGCAACTAGACCATGCAGCTAATCTTTGTTTAAGTATCGTCGTATTGCGCTCCTTGAACCAACCACACTGTGTTTTTCCAGAGCAGCCTGTATGTCTCCCGAGGATACCTGTGGGTCTTTCTTTATATCCCAAACAATTCTTCTGGCAGTTTTTGCTGAAATCTTTCTTGGTCTACCTGACCTTGGCCTGGTATCAAGAGATCCCCAAAACTTTCACTTCTTAATAAGTGATTGAACAGTACTGACTCACATGTGAAAGGCTCTGGATTTTTTTTTAAATCCATTTTCAACTTTATGCAGTTCCAGTACCTTAATACGCAGGTCTTTTGACAGTTCTATTCTGCTCCCCATGGCTCAGTATCTAGCCACTATCCTTACACAACAGTCAGATTTTTTGCATGAAC
The DNA here is from genome assembly GCA_016801145.1 of Umbra pygmaea. Lineage (NCBI taxonomy): Eukaryota > Metazoa > Chordata > Actinopteri > Esociformes > Umbridae > Umbra > Umbra pygmaea. The sequence goes on along the minus strand of JACXGM010005437.1, from coordinate 30,239 downwards.
AGTCATATTGTCAAAGTCAATGCCGAAATTGCACAATTTCTGACAGGGTATGCAAAACTGAATTTCGAAACTTCACGATGTAACAAGAGCACTATTTTCTCTTTCAGTGACCAGTTTACAAAAGCTGAACAAATTGTATTTGTTGTTAAATTAAAAATAGAAAAAGCAGTTTAGATAGGACTATGATTTCCTACACTATGCATTGCATATTTTGGCATTTAAACAGAAATTGCAATGAGGAAATTATGAGTTGTTGTTCTACAGTGTTTATCAATGGGCGCACACTGGTCAATCCTTGATAGGAATTATGCATTCAGGCATAGCCAGCATTGCTGGGTTGCATGAAAGAACCTGCATGGGCCCCGACAGTATGATAAACCATCCAGTATGTAAATTCCAAGGTCTTCTGTTTCATTGTTAACTTTCAAGTCTTTACCACACCGCTGCTTCAGTTTTTACAGCATTTGAAAGAGAAAGTAGTTCCGATATTACAGCTCAAAATTCAACAAATACTAGTTCTAAGGGTTAATCTGCCCTAGGTGTGAAATTTACAATATACACACCCTGCCTAAGGTCTTCTGTTGAATAAGTTAATCTAATAATGCCATTCAGCTTTTGTCATCAGGAACTAAAAACGTTGTAGTCAATATAATTATTCAATCATTTAACAAGTGAAGACAAAAGACACTTTCAGATAAATCATCTCAGAACTTACTGTTTGATTTCTGGAAGGATCTGCTGTCACACGTAAAGTGACAGGGGTCTGTGTAAACACATGTTGAGGGCTTAGTGGGATGTTTTGGACGCAACAGAGTCAGATGTCATTCCTTCACCTCCTTTCTTCCTGTCTTGACTTTAAATCTCAACTGTCCATATCTGTGTCTGTGGGACTGAGCATGTGTATGCAGGAGAAAGGTTTCAATTGGTGGCCGAGCTCCGTCACACCGAATCCTATTGATGCACTAGAGAGAAAGAGGCCAGGAGACATTTGTAGCTGAGTGGACGAGCACAAACAATCCCTGGCACAGGCATTAGAGTTTCACAGAAACCATTCTTTCAATCTCTTTCTCTTTCCTTCACTTTTTCTCACTCTTTCACTTTCTTCTGTCTCTCTCTCTCTCTCTCTCTCTCTCTCTCTCGCTCTCTCTCTCTCTCTCTTGCTCTCTCTCGCTCTCTGTCTCTCTGTTGGTTAGACCCTCAGTCCCATTGAATGACCAGTCTGCTCTTCTCCTCCCCTCCCTGTGTGTTCTCAGTGAGGTTGGGAGCTGGTTGTCCCTATAAAAGGCAGTGTTTGCCCTGTCTCTGCCTCATTCCCACCATTATGGAGAGTCTAAGAGTTGTGTCGTCCTACAGGAAGCGTTTTGGGCCCCAAGGGCAAGGCGGCGTTAGCGGGGGTGCGCGGCTCAGCAGCGTTTCCCCCGGCCGCCTCTCCCTCCATGGGAGCAACCGCCACCTGACCCACTCCACCCCCAAGTCCCGCCTGTCCCTGGGCTTGGCTGGTGGGGCCTTGCTGCTGGGGACTCCGGGGGACCGCCTGGACTTTGCGGCAGACTCCCTTCTCAAGGCCCACTACCGGGAGACGCGCACCAACGAGAAGGTGGAGATGATGGGTCTGAACGACCGCTTCGCCAGCTTCATAGAGAAGGTGCGCTTCCTGGAGCAGCAGAACAAGGTGCTGGTGACGGAGCTGAACCAGCTCAGGGGGAAGGAGCCCAGTCGCCTGGGGGATATCTTCCAGGAGGAGCTGCGGGAGCTGCGCAGGCAGGTGGATGGACTGAGCACTGGGAAGGCCCGTCTGGAGATGGAGAGGGACAACCTGGCTGCTGACGTGGCCACTCTCAAACAGAGGTGAGACAGGCAGAGGAAACCACTTGGGGACCGGGGAGGACATTCTGGGGACCAGAGGAGTTCAGGCAGTCATTTCCCTCAAAACGATTTGGTATCGACACTGTTCAATAACTGCTTATTTGATTTGGATTCATCCTTATTGGGCTGGCTCTTTTCAGTCTAATACAGTTTAAAGTACTGATTGTTGGGGTTGTGCTCACCTGGCACCCAGTTCAGCCCAGATCTCACCTCATGCTGTGTTTTGTGGACCACCCACTGCTAGCGACTATCAATTTCCCTGGGAGAATCGCATTTAGAATCTAGATCAGTGGTATTCAACTCTAACCCTACGGGGTCCGGAGCCTGCTGGTTTTCTGTTCTACCTCAACATTAATTGGACTCACCTGGTGTCCCAGCTCTAAATAAGTCTCAGATTCGAGGGTTGCAATGAAAAAATGGAGTGGATCTGGCTTCGAGGTCCAGAGTTGAATACCCCTGATCTAGATGTTAGCTGCTACCTCCGAGAGAGTTTCTAATTGCTCTGCGTCTGAGCCAGACAGAGCATGTGTATGTGCAGCTACATTCATGCACTTGCTACAAAAGCAAGTGCATGAATGCTATAGTAACATCATTGACATAGAGTGCATTCATGAATAAATATCCTGTAACTTAACAATATTGCCTGGTTACATCTGTTAACTTTCTGATCACTGGGTAGTAGATTATTCTGGAGGGTTAATCAGTGTTTGTGTCGTCAACTTCATTGGGACTGTAGCTCTGCATCCATGCAATGTGTAAATACAGAGGTCATGCAGCAGAAACGCTGTCCAGTATCAGAGAACCAGGAAGTGTTTATGTTGTGTTTTGGCTCCTCACTAATAATCAATCATGTCCTTTTAGTGCTGTTCGTGTTTGATTCTTATTAATGGTGGAGCTCTAGGTTTACTATTCATCATTTTTGTGATAAAGAGCAGTTCTAGACATTATCTAATGGCTTCTAAGCCTGTGAATGGACAGAGAACTGTATGTATGTGTTTGTGTGTGTGTTTTGGTTTAACAGATCGTATTAGGACCTTTGTGAAGGAGACTTCACAAATATTAATACTTATATTAATCAATACCCTATTAGAACATTTTATGGTCCCCCTGAGGACAAAGCCAATTTCTGGCTTATTGGTTAGGTTTAGGGTTAAGTTTAGGCAGTAGTGGAAGGTTAAGTTTAGAAGTTTAGGCAAAAATGTTAGGTTATTTAGGTTAAGGTTAGGATTAGGGCGAAGGTTAGGGTTGAGGTTAAGGTTACGTAACATGGATTTTTATGTTTTCTGGTCCCCGCGAGGTTAGCTGTACATGACTGCGTGTGTGTGTGTGTACGTGTGTGTGTGTGTGTGTGTGTGTGGTGTGTGTCAGTACTAAAATTTGTATGAAAGTGCATACTGGTATGACAGCCACATTATTTAAAGCAATAATTAACTTTCTTTTTTGTAATCTAAGCCTACTTACCCAAGTTCAGACAAACATGTGAATACCATTTTTATGATTCTCTGATCTGTATTGACAAAGTTGTTGGTAGCTTTAAGAATTAGCTTAGCGTAGTTTCTGAGAGTCTTGGAGAATATCTTGGTGGTCATCGTCGAATGCAGGTTTAGATTTTGGGTTAGAATTAGGATTAGATTTGGGCATTAATAGTTAGGGTTATGTTATGTTTATTAAGGTTAGAGAAAGGGTTTGAGTAAGTCTTCCATTCAGTGTACAAGGCTAGAATGTAGGGAAAATAGCTTTTTAAGAGTGCTACATTTCTGGTCCTTAATATTAGTTTGAGAGAGAGTTGGCGTGTTTTACATGTGGGGAAAATGGAGGCGATATAATTTATATGAGTGTGTCCGTGTCTTGCCTGTCTCCATCGTATATGTGTGAACTCCACCGCTGTGGGAAAGCCTAAAGACAGGAGCACCGATAGGTAAGCTCTCCATTTAGCTGTGCTCTGACTTCAGCCTGGTGGGGCTCTCAGACACACCACATCACTCTACTGCTTTATGACGTACATCTATTCATACACACACAAACTGATCATGTCCTGCTGATCACAGCTGTCTAAGATGGAGAATAGAACAATGTGATCATAATGGATATAGGGAATGTCGGTGAGATTCATTGAGTTATTATCAATAGAAAATAGGCTGGAATGTTGATTAAGCTGAAGCACATACACAGATCCTTTTTGGTGACCAACCAGGGGACGGTTCGCCCTCACTCACCGTACTGCACCCTTTATCAGTATGCTTTTTCATTTTGATCAGATTGCAAGATGAGATGGCTCTTCGGCAGGATGCAGAGAACAACTTGAACACCTTTAAACAGGTGAGTTCATTTCTCTTCTGATTGCAACTTAATCAGAAACACAGCCCATGTTTTTAAATGATAAACAATACACAGTGCCACTCCCACTGACAGCGTGAGGTGTATTTGTGTGTAGGACGTAGATGATGCTGCTCTTAACCGCGTCCAGTTGGAGAGAAAGATCGATGCTCTGCAGGATGAGATTGACTTCCTCAAGAAGATCCACGAGGAGGTGAGCTTCAGTTCCTCCTTTTCTTCATGTCTGATTCAAGGTGATCTGCAGGAACATGCCCTGGAGCAAAGCGCCTTGCTCAAGCATAAAATGACATTTGATTCCCATTCAGGAATCAAACCGTCAACCTTCCAACCACAAGTCTGTGTCCCTAACCTCAAAGCCATCTGATCTCCAGTCCTTGCTAACCAACCTGTGTATTAGATAGTTAGAGTTGACCTTTAACCCTGTGGTTGGTCTCCAGTCCTTGCTAACCAACGCGTGTATTAGATAGTGAGGGTTGACCTTTAACCCTGTGGTTGGTCTACAGTCCTTGCTAATCAACCTGTGTATTAGATAGTGAGAATTGACCTTTAACCCTGTGGTTGGTCTCCGGTCCTTGCTAACCAACCCATGTATTAGATAGTGAGAGTTGACCTTTAACCCCGTGGTTGGTTCTCTTCAGGAGCTGCGTGAGCTGCAGGAGCAGCTGATTGCCACGCAGGTCCAGGTGGATGTGGACGTGTCCAAGCCGGACCTGACTGCTGCTCTGAGGGACATCCGTGTCCAGTACGAGTCCATGGCCTCCTCTAACATGCAGGAGACAGAGGAGTGGTACCGCTCCAAGGTCATATCAGCATTCCTGGGCCAGAACCATTAGACGTGTACATACATGATCATTTAGGTTAGGCTCAACTACATGTATACATACAGTTCCCTCCATGATTATTGAGACCCCTAGTAAAATGAACAAAAAAGGGTTGGTTAAAATTCATCTTTTGGTGAATTGGCATAATGTCAAAATGAAAAAATTACAAACATCCAAAATTTAATTGAAGTACATTTATTCAGAGAAAAGAACCCCTGTCATTTACAAATAATTATTTCTAACAAAACCATGAGTGCCACAGGTATTGGCAACCCTAGAAATTGTTATGAACAATGTGTCTGAAGCATTATTTCCATATAGATTTTACTGTTTCAAGTTGAGCATAGTGTTTAGGAACTTTCAGGCAGTAATCCATGACTTCCTGTTTCACTGGGGTACAAATAGGAGGTGACACGGAGGCCATATTTCCTTATTCATACGTCAACATGGGAAAAATCTGAGAACACGCAAATCAAGTGAGGGAAATTTGTTGAGCTACATAGGTCAATTATTTGGAAGGTATGCCAGAAAAAATGCAATTTCTGTCATTACACCAAAAACGTCAGTGCCTAAATGCTTCTGGAACGTTGACTGGACGCGAGTGCTATGGTCAAATGAAACAAAAATCTATATTTTTTGCAACAAACATTGAAGGTGGGTTTGGCATAAAAAGAAGGATGGTTATACGAAAATAACCTGATACCCCCTGTTAAGTATGGTGGAGGTTTCGTGATTTTCTAGGCCTGTTTTTCCTCCGAAGGCCCTAAGAACATTGTTAGGATACATGTCATCAAGATCTTAGAAATTTTAAACCTGAATCTGGCTGCCTCTGCCAGGACACTGAAACTGGGTCGTCATTGGATCTTTCAGTAGGACAATTATCCAAAACATACATCCAAATCAACACAAAAATGGTTCACTGAACGCAGAAGTCAAGCTTCTGCCATGGTCATCTCAGTCCCCTGACCTGAACCCTATTGAAAACCTATGGGCTGAGCTGAAGAGAAGAGTACATAAGAGAGATCCAAGGACACTGGATGATCTGGAAAGATTCTGTAAAGAGGAATGATCTCTGATATTTTGCTCTTTATTCTCCAATCTTATTAGATGTTGAAGGAGAAGACTCCGTGCTGTTATATTGGCAAAGGGAGGTTGTGCAAAGTATTAAATGCAGGGGTGCCAAAAATCATGGCACACATGCCTTTGTTAGAATGTGTTTTGTATTCGTGAGAGATTTATTTTTTCAGAACAAATGTATCTCATTTAAAGGTTGGATCTTTGTAATTTTTTCATTGTGACATTACGCCAATTCACCAAAAGATGCATTTTTACTAACCATTTTTTGCAAATTTTACTAGGGGTGCCAATAATTGTGGAGGGCACTGTGCATTACCATTCAGATTAGGCTTAACCAAATGTGCACACACATTACCATTTAGATTCAACTAAACATGTACACACATTATCATTTAGGTTAGGCTCAACTACATATATTCATACATTACCATTCAGATTAGGCTCAACCAAATGTGCACACACATTACCATTTAGATTCAACTAAACATGTACACACATTATCATTTAGGTTAGGCTCAACTACATATATTCATACATTATCATTCAGATTAGGCTCAACTGAAGGTGGACACACATTACCATTTAGATTGGGTCCCCGTGGCGTAGCGGGATTAGTCGCTGTATTGCAGGACAGTCTACGTCACGATGGTCATGGGTTTGAGCCTGACTCCCCACTATGTATGCAGCCAGGTATTACACACTGCACCCTGTGAAAACATAATAGGATACAGGCTTAAAACTATGTCTCTTCTTTTGTTGTTTACAGTTTAATGATTTGACCGACGCAGCCAATCGTAACACAGAAGCCTTGCGATTGGCCAAACAGGAGAGCAATGAATACCGCCGGCAACTCCAGGCCATGACATGTGACATGGAGGCACTTCGCGGAACAGTGAGTTAACCAGTTGGTGCAGAGTTTGCTGTATCATTTGTGAGACCACTCCTCTTCCTACCCAAACCTCTCTTCTGACCTCATCTCCTGCAGAACGAGTCCCTGGAGAAACAGCTGTGTGAGTTCGAGGATCGTTTCTCTGTGGAGTCGGCTGCTTACCAGGACTCTATCGGTCGTCTGGAGGATGAGATCCAGGCTTTGAAGCAGGAGATGGCCAGACATCTGCAGGAGTACCAAGACCTTCTCAACGTCAAACTGGCCCTGGACATCGAGATCGCGACTTATCGGAAGCTTCTGGAGGGAGAGGAGAACAGGTTAGGGGGGGCGGGATGGATGGAAATAGGTGTTGGAGTTAATGAAGAAAAGATATGAACAGGGGTATGATGATCTGGGTGGGGGGGGGACAGTGTGCCTGACAGAGGCAAGAGTGCTACTAATACTCTCCCTATTCTTCAGAATTACTGTTCCAGTGCAAAGCTTCTCCAACCTACAGTTCAAAGGTAAGGTGTGACCTTTAATATTCATAAATCTGGCATATAAATAATGTAATGATATTGAAAATTGAAAGCTAAAATATGCCCCCCCCACCTGGTTACAGAGAGCGGTATCTCTCCAGAGGTCAATGTGAAAAGGAGCATCATCGTCCGGACTGTGGAGACTAGAGATGGGGAGGTAAAGACAACATCATAGACATGGCCACCCTAGGCCAATTCACTAAATTCTGCACATTTTGACAAGAAGAATGACATGTTCATAATTGAATGTTAGCAATTAATAAGCAATGGAGCAACATAAGCAATGGAGACCCACAGAGTCTGTATTTGGACATGTTGAGATGAAAAAATGATTCAAACTATGTTAACTGATATACAGTGCATCTGGAAAGTATTCACAGCACTTCACTTTTTTCACATTTTGTTGTGTTACACCCTTATTCAGAAATGGATTCAAATTCATTTCCCTCAAAATTTTACAAACAATACCCCATAATGACATAGTGTTTGAAATCTTAGCACATTTGTTAAAAATAAAAAACGAAAAAAGCACATTTACATGAGTATTCACAGCTTTTGCCTTGTCACTAAAAATTGAGCTCAGGTGCATCCTGTTTCCACTGATCATCCTTGAGATGTTTCCACAACCTGATTGGCGTCCACCTGTGGTAAATTCAGTTGACTGGACATGATTTGGAAAGGCACACGCCTGTCTATATAAGGTCCCACAGTTGGCAGTGCATGTCAGAGATTGCGGTGGGTCAGAAGCATAGACAGTGGGGAAGCTTCTGGTCAGCTGACACTGTAATTGGTGGAGTCGATTTGCGGAGCAGGGAGTTGATTGTTTGACAGCTGTGGAGATGCCGTACTCGTGGGGATCTACTGCCGCCGAGTATGAGCAGGAGAGGGCAGAAATTATTGCATTGGATTTGCTTTGTTGGAGAGGGGTGCAAGGCGAGGGCAGGATGGCTGATGGGGTGGTGGCTGGTCGCGACGACCATGCGGGGAGTGAGGTCGGCATGGAGGGGAGTTTGGATGAGAGTGTGGGGGTTGCTGGTGTGTGGGGTAGGGTCTGAGGAATCACAGTATGTTCGGAGGAAGACTAAGCGGGCATGGAAGAAAGATGGTGGTGAGAGTAGTTTGGGAGAGGGTGATGGGCCGGCACTTGGTGGTGGGGAGCAGGGGTATAGGGTGATTGTGGTGTTTGCAGCCTCGACAGGTAAAGTGTTCCACCCAGTGTCACTCACTGTGGCGATTAGGGATCATGTAGGGAGGGTTATTGATGCAAGGTGTTTGAGTGGTGGGAAGGTTCTTATTGTGTTGGGTAGTGTGGCTCATAGGGATAAGTTGCTGAAGTTGGAGGTGTTGAATGGGGGTAAGGTGAAGTGTATGGTGCCTGGGAGTGCGGTGAAGGTAAGAGGGGTGATCACGGGTGTTCCGGAGGATGTCTATGGAGGAGCTTAAAGAGGTGGTGTCGGGAGGGGTTGTGCTGGAAGCGAGACGGATGGGCAGTAGGGCACTGGGGTTGGAGAAGGTGAGTCCCACGGTTTTGTTGGAGTTTGGTGGGCCGATGCCGAGTAGGGTGCACTTAGGGTTTCTTAGCTTTTATGTAAGGGAATATGTGCCGCGCCTCTGAGGTGTTTTAATTGTTAGCATATGGGGCATGTGGCTGCTGTGTGCAGAGAGCATGGTAGGTGTGGTAGGTGTGCATGAGTATGGCAAGTGTGGGGTAGGGGACAAGGTGAGGTGCTGTAATTGTGGTGGGGAGCACAGTGCTGGGTTTGGGGGGGGGGTGAAGAGGGCAGCAGAGGCACAGCGGGATAAGGTGGTGGATAAGGTCACGTATGCGGAAGCTGTGCAGAGAGTGGGGGGACTTGGGGTAGGGATGCAGGGTTGTAGGCCCGGTGTTGGAGGACGGTGTGGGTAGTCATAAAGTGGTGTTGTCTGAGATGTGTAAGCATTAGTGTGTGGTTGGTAGGGATACATTGGTGGTGGGCAGGGTTGAGTTTGGCATTTCTGTGTAGTGTGGTGAATGTTTGTAGTCAGGTTAAGGGACAGAATGCTAGGATAGGTGTTGTGGTTGGGTTCTGCTAGGGAGTTTATAGGTGTCACTGGAGTCACAGGGGAGATGGTACACAAGTTGGGGAAAGGGGAGGGTAGGTCGTAGGTAGTGGGGTGGTGGAGGGGGGTTTAATTTTCAAGGGTAGTGGGGTGTGTTGGGTGGGGCAGGCCCGTGACCGGCCTTACACTCCGCTACAGTTGGTGGCGATGTATGCACCTTCAGTAGGTTGCGATCCGTCATTACCTTATAGAAGAAGAAGAAGAAGTGCATGTAGGAGCACAAACCAAAGCATGAAGTCCAAGGAATTGTCTGTAGACCTCTGAGACAGGATTGTATCAAGGCACAGATCTGGGAAAGGGTACAGAAAAATATCTGCAGCATGGAAGGTCCCAATGAGCACAGTGGCCTTCATCACCCATAAATGGAAGAAGTTTGGAACCACCAGGAATCTTCTTAGAGCTGGCCGCCCGGACAAACTGAGTGATCGGGGGAGAAGGGCCTTAAGCAACATGTCACTTCCATGTGAAACCGTGACATTCACGGTTCCGCCAGGTTCTAAATGCGGTTCCATTTCTCTGGAACTGGAATTTTTTGCCAGGTTCTTGCAGGCTGACAGCCTCGTCTGGAAGCTCGTGCTGGCGGCGCGTGTGGGCGGTCTTATCCCTCGTTCCAGTTGGGTAAAATCGCTGATTCGTCAAGTAAAAACGTAGACGTGATGTTACACTACTGTTTTGGTTTTGGACTTCTACCGGCACCGTATCTAAAATACAAAACGTGTAGGTAGGTACGGAAGGTGTAGTCTGGAGTATCACAATACACTAGTTATCAACAGTTATTAGAAAAACAAGGATGTAAAAGTGTCTGTTCTGACTTCAGCATTGGAGGATTTCTCTTTGTCCGCGTATCATATTTATAACATTTTGACTGGATTGCTGTAGATGTTTAATAAGTGAATACAAAGCAAAATAAGAAAACGTAAGCAACTCAAAATCAACTATGTCTTGGATATTCATAAATGCACACCTCGGCCTTAACTTCTGAGAGAACCTTCCAGAAGAACAACCATCTCTGCAGCACATCAACCAATCAAGCTTGTATGGTAGAATGGCCAGATGGACACCACTCCTCCATAAAAGGCACATGAGTGCCCGCCTGGAGTTTGCCAAAAGGCATCCGAAGGACTCTCAGACCATGAGAAAAAAATTATCTGATCTGGTGAAATTAAGATTGAACTCTATGGCCTGAATGGCAAGTGTCATGTCTGGAGGAAACCAGGTACTGCTCATCACTTGGCCAATACCATCCCCACAGTGAAGCATGGTGGTGGCAGTATCATGCTGTGGGCATGTTTTTCAATGGCAGGAACTGGGAGACTAGTCAAGATAAAGGGAAAGATGAAAGCAGCAATGTAAAAAGACATCCTTGCTGAAAACCTGCTCCAGAGTGCTGTGGACCTCAGACTGGGGCAAAGGTTCTTCTTCCAACAGCACAACAACCCTAAACACACAGCCAAGATAACAAAGGACTCTGTAAATGTCCTTGAGTGGCCCAGCCAGAGCCCAGACTTGAACCCGATTGAACATTTCTGGAGAGATCTGAAAATGGCTGTCGTGACGATGACGATGGTCCCCATCCAACCTGATGGAGCTTCAGAGGTCCTGTAAAGAAGAATGGGAGAAAAATAGGTGTGCCAAGCTTGTAGCATCATAATCAAAAAGACTTGAGGCTGTAATTGCTGCCAAAGTTGCTTCGACAAAATTTTGAGCAGAGGCTGTGAATATCTATGTACATTTCAAAGAAACTTCTTTCACATTGTCAATATGGTGTATTGTTTGTAAAAATTTTAGGGAAATAATAAACGTAATCCATTTCAGAAAAAGGGTGTAACATAACAAAACGTGGAAAAAGTTCAGCGCTGTGAATACTTTCCAGATGCATGGTATGTAATTGATCGGCTTAGTTCCTAAATATTGGTGGCCAACCGTGAAAATAGATTATTCAATGAATCCCTTGCATTTTCCCACATCAGGGCTTGTATTTCCAGATGACCTCCTCTAGAGGGCAGCATGATACATTGTATTTTTTAGTATGTTACCAAATCTGAGTGTAGATATTCAGATTATAGATATTCATATTATAGATATTCAGATTAAATATATTCCCTTGTTACATGTTAACTGGCTCTCTCCCCCCTGCCTGTGTTCCAGATCATTAAGGAGTCTACCACTGAGAGGAAGGAGATTCCCGACGGTCCCTAATCTTGTGAAGGACAAACTTGGTGCTAGCTTTGTTTCCCTGTCCCCCTACCCAGTAATCCCTGGTGCTAGATCTTTCTGTTTGACTGTCCCCACTCCCTAGTTACGCTTGGAAGCATTAACTGATGATGATTTATTTCCTTCTTCCAAAACTCCCCACAGTGGCTAACTACGACCTCAACATCCCCTTCTTCATGATCTCTATCGAAATCGTAGGCGTTGCATTTTATAGAAACCATTTGTAAAGTTTCTCACTCGACCTTTGTTAGTCTACAAATCTGTATTAGTTTTGTGTTGCTGTAACTGTAGTCTGAGCGTGCTTGTAGATAGGCTTTAATGGTAGGGAGCTGAGCCCTGCAACTTAGAAGACTGTTTGCTTTTAACGTTTGCTCTTCATGTAACAGCTCATTAAAAGTGAGAGATCAGAGCGGGAAATGTTGTCATTGTGTTTTGCATGGTAGGTAGACTGGAGGTTGTGACATGTAGTGAGTGTTATGCAACTAGCAGCAGGATTCATGCTGAATATGTGTGGTTTGAGTGGTTGTGAAACGTCAGGAGGAACCAGGAAATGCTAGGGTTAAGATAAGTCTCAGACAAGAAACATGACAAGTATATGGCAGAAACGTTGGTTAAAATTAAGATGATTTGCCCTTCCCTCAGGTCCAAACACCAGAACTAGTTTATGCCTCCCACAAACTGACTTGTCAGTCTTCCATCAGTCTTCTTTTCCTCTCTGCCCAATAGGTGGCAATCATCTCTGCATGCAGTGGGTCTAGTTCCAGTGTTTTATTATAGTAACATGTTTTAACACCAGAACAGTGTCTGGGCACATCCACTCAAGCACCAGGGGTGAAAAGGACAGGATGGAGGTGACACACAGAGTTAAAGGACGTTTTGACGTGACCCTTACCCCTAAAACTCCCTGTTCCTCCACTAGTCCCATCTCTGGAGTGTCTGACTGATTGTAGAGACAGACACAGTTGAGGGTTGCCTAGATAACAGGGCGGTGGGGCTGGAGAAGCAGGTGGGGTTACATAACATGGTGGCTTCCTGACGACAGGCCTCTCCAAATGAGCCCTGTTGTTTTGGGGGAACAAAGGGGAAGTGTTGGAACACTACTTCTTGAAGCTTGTGCTTCACTGATATAACCAAGCTGACTTTGACGGCACCTAACTATTATACATTTGAGATGGTTTGCGTAGAGATGCCTGCTTACATTCTGTCTTCATAACTGTTTCTGATACGCCTGCCTCTCTTCCACATGTCCTTTACGTCCACTTTGCCTTGTCATGTTTTCAAATGTCAGCTTGTTGTCTGCTTCTCACAGAAAGACACTTTGGAGTCACTGCAGTATGTTTAGGAAAAGACTGAATGGTTTGAGTAATCTTAATTTTAACAAACTTTTAACATTAAAACATTTTTGTTTGATTAGTATTCGTCTCTGAATTAATCTTTTTTGAATGACTCAGGTTAATTATTTTTGTTTTGTCCAAAGCAGGGTTTATATTAAATGTGGATTACATTTGCACTTTAGTATGATCATTTCATTATGAATGCTCCTGCATATTTATGATTTTTCTTTTATATTCCCATAACCTGCAGGTTATGTGGTTACACTATTATGTTAGAAGGTTATTATGTGGTCTGTCACATTTTACTAAGGCTGTTGGGAACTTGTTGATTGGATCATCATCAGTGCCATCTAGTATTGATCATTTGTCATAAGGAAAGTCGTCCGTTAATTTGCAGTGTCTCACTGCAGTGAATGAGTACAATTGAGTGTGACAGCCAATCTGAAACTGAGTCTTTTCATTAGGATCATGTGTGAGGGATGGTTTGCATGATAGAATGTTCAAATTGACAGGAAACAGAGTCCGCATGGTGTAGTGGGCTAAGTTGCTGCCTTGCAGGACAAGCTACGTCATGATAGTCAATGGTTCGAACCTGACTATGGCTTCTCCGAATTGCCCGGACCCCTTCCTATACGCCGGTGTGAAACCAGTTGCATAATTGTGACCCAAATCAAAACAAACACTGTGAACAGATAAAGAACTAAAAACAATTATTTAGTAGAAGGCAAAATGATTATGTTAAGAGCACTCCAATTTATGATAAAAAAGCAGAATGCTTCTGTGTGTTAGTAGTTTCAAAACTGTATACCATTTCAATCTCTCACAAATATTGACTGGGGGTTAAATAAACAGAAATATTTGAAATATTTCCAATTCAAAACATGAAACCATAATAAGAGACCTCAAAACCAATGAAATGTGAAACATTACAAACCAAATACAAACCATATTGCTCATTCAGTCCTCAATGACCCCTCACTTCCTGCCCAGAATCAATAATTATTCCAGTAATGAGAGCGTTTTAAAGCGGTAAATATCAATTAAGTCTATTCTGAGGGGCTGTAATGTATTTGGATAAAAGCTTTATTTACAGTAAACACTGCAATATCTTATGTCAAAATAACCTCAGAAAATTTAAAATGTATATCTGTATTTCTGCTCTAGGTGAAGCTATTGTGTGAATGTACATGAGTAGGAGTCATTGTGGGTATGTGTGTGTAGTACAGTATGTATCTGTTCATATCATAGGCTGGCTCCTATCATTGCATGGTGTTTCTCAGGTCTGGACTGGAGGTGGCCTCCAGCTTAAGGAATTCTGTGTAGATAAAACACTCACTCCCTGACGTCTGGTCGACGGCAACTTTTCCAGACGATCTTTCGTCTTTCAGAGGTGCTGGTAAGGACCGGTCACTATAATACATGTAGGGCATTTTTTGTTTTGCATTTACTGGAAATAGACGTCAGTTGGAAGAAAGCAGATCTCAGATTGTTTTCCTTTTTTTCCTCGAGCCTCACAACTCTGTGTAAATACATGCATACATCTCTTGGCAATATAAACCTCTTCACTCCAATGATGAGTATGCCTAAAACTAAAAATGAGTGTGTAATCATCATTATAATCAAAGTAATGAACACCTACTTTCTCTGACACATTTTAAAACTAGTTTGTTTGTTTGTCAGCTCTATACACTAACAGGATCCATAAATGCTCTCCTAATGCATTTGATTGCACAATCACAGAACGTCAATCAGTGCTCACTAATCAGCTGTCCATTACACAGCTGCTATTACGTCATGGTGCACAGCAGGCCTGGGATCACTAGTGTTTGGAACAAGGAACATGAAACACTTTGTGGAACGTAAACCCTAGTTACTTTGGAGGTTAACTCATTAGATAGCAATCACAAAACATGTATAGTTACTTCTTACAAACACTTTATATAATTACTAATTAATAATGATCAGGAAGTTATATTGCACTTGTAATTTTAAAATGGCAGTTTCCTGTATTTGTACGGTATATAAAATCATAAATATTTTTTGTTGGTTTCCTACATTCAAATACTTCATAATTTGAGAAATTCCTATTTTTAAATAAACTGATACAAATATTTTATGCCCAGTCTGTGAACACAGAGAACGAACACTGTTAATGAAATGCATCACGCAGGTGCCCTGGTGTTCTGTTATGGCCAGCAGCCTCTTGACCTCCCTGCCTTCTGTCCTCTTCACTATACATTCCTGCCCCGCTCAGCCCTCTACCGAAGGCTCATGGGAAGGCATGTGTGCTTGTTGGTTAATTTTAGCCCTCATTTCATCAAGCCCATTGAGACAGAACCCAGAACAACCACATCAACTTGCCCTCTCCTGCTTTACACCATCACCCAAAGGTAACGCTTCTGAAAAGGAAAAACTACAGTAACGTTTGAAACACACACACGAACACACCAATTCCATGATAACATCTTATAAGTTTACAGTTATTTTGAAGTCTGGTCTCATTTTTGAGATTGTGATCAAGCACTATGAACAGATATAGCAAAGCTCATGACTAAAAGCCTGTACATTTAATCACGGGAGTGTAGTTGGTGAGCATAATCTTCCGTACATCAGCTGACGAAAGGCTTCCATTTGGATGAGCAGTGCAAAAGTAATCGGCAGCCTGGCAAAATGTGGTTGAATGAACCATGTGCGCCCCTCGTCGTCCCACAGATCTGTCCAACGAGTTGCAGAGCTGCCGACAAGGCAGGGTTATTGGGAATTAGAAGGGAAGGAAAATGGGTAAAAAATAATTGACTGCACCCCAAAGGGTTAAAGCTCTTTATTTATTCTTCAGTTTTTATTGAAATGTATTTATCCAGGGGGACAGATTGAGAACAGCTGCTCAGTTGCAATCGTGACCTGGCCAAGATAAAACACAATGGCAAGACGACAAAGTCACAAATTAAGTACACCAAAATACAAATACAAGGTGCAGATAATCTAGTTAGTACAAATGCACACTACATTAGAGAGGTAGATCAAATGATATGCAAATGAGATGAGTGTGTGCAAATGCCAAATATTCTATTGGCATAACTAAGATACTAAAGCATAAATGGTCAAAGACAGTGTGTGTGAGGGAGGAGAGAGCATGTGAAGTGTTCGGACAGTAGCTCTGACAGTCGTACCTTAACAGCGAGGGAGATGGAATATCTGTCATTTTTGTATTTCCAGCTGCGGACTGGAAGGAGTGGTGGCCAAAGGAGGTATGGACTTTTGGGTCGACTAGAGATGTACCTGCTTGGTAAGGCAATGGTAAGAAGTGAATTTAGGTACAGAGGGGTTTTGCTTAGAGGTGACTTGTAGGTGTGTTGACACCTGTGTGTCAGGCATCGAGTGTTAATTGAGGGCCAGCCCACAAGTACATAAGGACACAGTGGTGGGTGTTAAATGAGGCATTGGAGACAAATCGGATGGCGCTGTGGTAGACTACATCTAATTTTCTCTGTATAGACAGATGGGTTGAACAATGGAACATCTTCTATTCTCAGTTGAAACTGTGAACAAGTGTTGTTTGAAAATTAAAATATAGGTAGTCTTCAGTGCCTTTGTTCCATCCATCACATATCCCAGGTGGCACCTGGGCTTGCTCCTGTGTATCTTTAGTAATCTACACCTGCTGCCGCACTGTCACGAAAGACCCCAGTGTGTGAGTGTGTGTTTCAGTGTGTGTATGAGACTGTACATGTACGTATTACTACACATGCCAGATGTCCTCACAATTATAGTTACGCATGGAAAATCATGGCCCTTTGTCAGTCCTTACTTTAAAAATGTATTTTTTAGGTTTGTTGTTAAAGGGAAACAACAACAAAATTCTATAATTTGTCCAAAATTATGGATAAACTATGTTCCTAAATCATTTGAAGTACTTAGTTGAAGGTCTCCCTCATCAGTCAGCTCTCACTCCCCATTTTCACCCTTTTCATTCTCTATTTTGGTATTTTCTTTGTGAAGGTACATTCGTTTTTCATACAAATGATAATTATTTCACAAGTTGTATCAAACGCATTAATCTGCACAGACCCATGTAGCCTATTGAAGTAGCACTTGCGCTAGTTCGACCCTGTTCTCCCTGAGTGAGAGAGTTGACTGATGAGGGAGACAGTCAAATAACTAATTCAAACGATTTAGGTACAAATTATAGAATTTTGTCATTAGCACCTTTAACCTTAAAGGGGAACATTTGTAGAATTTTGAGCCATAAAAACAGAACTACTTTCTATTTCAAGTGAGCCGCTTACAAAACCTGTAAAAACTTTATTCCTTGATATTTAGGAAAATCCAGAAAATGTTGTGTGGGAAAATGACTCCCTACACTTTGCAGGACTTTGTTACACAAAAAAGCATGACTTATAATGCAAAAATTATATTAAAGATGAAACGGCACATGCCCATTGACAAACACTCTGGAAGCACAACTCGTCATGCCCTCATTGAATTTCCTTTGTAAATGGCAAAATATGCACTGCATAATGTAGGAAATGGCCCCATCTAAACTGCTTTTTCAGATTCTTTTTTCTTTTAAATCATAAAATAAATGTTCTTTAGTTTGTAAGCTGTTCATTCACAACCATTTAAGACGGGACCACAAGTTCTCTATAGGGTTTTTGTCAGGTGAGGAAGGAGGCCAAGTCAAGTTATTATTTCATCTTTAAGGCCTTTACTTTAAGGCCTTTACTGGCTAGCCACGCAGTACAGTACTTTGATACATGCAATGGAGCATTGTCCTGCATAAAAATCATGTTCTTCTTGAAAGATGCAGACTTTCTTCATGTATTACTGCTTGAAGAAAGTGTTTTTTTTAAAACTGGCAGTAGGTTTGGGCGTTGAGTTTGAGTCCATCTTCAACCTGAAAGGACCAACTAGCTCATCTTTAATAACACCAGCCCATACCAGTACCCCACCTCCACCTTGACGTTTCAACTTGTGTCTTGTTCAGTGGTGGTTGGGTTTCAGCCTTCTTTACTTTGGCCATGTCTCTGAGCATTGAAAATCTTGTACTTCTGGGCATTCCAGGTAGGTTGCAGTTCTGGAATGTCAGCACTGGAGGATATTGGGTTAGTGGTAGCTTCACGTTTAAGTCTTCTCAAATCTTTGGCAGTTAATTTGCGCCTTTTTTTCTCAACACAATTCTTGCAACCCTGTTGACTATTTGCAACAATACCTTTAATGGTTCTGACCACGCCCCAATATCTTAGCAATTTCAAGACCGCTGTCTCCCTCCAAAATACGTTTTACAATTTTTTACTTTTTTGAGTCAGTTAAATCTTTTTTGGCCCATTTTGCCTGAGGAACAGAAGCTGCCTAATAATTATGCACACATTGATATAGGGTGTTGATCTCCTTAGGCCACACCCTCCCTCGTTACACAAATACAGATCACCTGATATTAAATCCATTAAGCATTCCAATTTACACAGGTTGGAGTTGAAACATATACATAATAATGATGATACGGTCAAAACACTGACTTGCCTAATAATTATTTTACACAAGTGTACACAGTGCTACACATCTTTGAGCGTTAAGTGTTAAAGAAAATGTAATTTTTAACTGAAAAAAATTTTGTCCAAAAACACCCACACAATTTAGATAACCAAGCGTATGTCCATGTTTGTTCACCTAACAGTACATTAATGTAACAGTTCTGTGAGGTGTAGGGAAGAGACAAATAGAAAGGTCAAATAAATTACATTTTGTTTTAATACTGCAAACACTTGAACAAAATTAATCATCCACGATTGGCCAAACCTATTACCCTATAAAGGATAAATCACACTACACCTGAACACACAGTAACCACACATCAAGACAATGAGCAACAGTCGGCCAAAAATAAACAAGGCATTAAATACATGTAATAATGATGAGTGAAACCAGCTGTGTCCATTTTACTCAACGATTGACAGGTTGATGTGAAAGGATGTAATGAGAAGTTTGGGAACAAAGACTCAGGAGTAGAATCATTACAGCAGTTTAAGCCGATGTACTTGTTTTTACTTTTATACATTTTTGACATGCTTAATACTTATTGTATTGCTGCGTTTCTCAAGAGTCCAGATCACACTGATGTAACAGTTTGCCTCACACGTGTGTAGAACTGTGATGTAAAGGAACAACAGTAACTTCCTCGTGATCTCCTTCTGTAATCTATATCAGGGGTTCTCAAACCTCTAGCCCAGTGGTCCCCAAACACTTCCATGGAGGGCCTAGTGTATGCTGGTTTTTGGTCTTTCCCTTCAATTAGAGCATAATTAGGACCTAGACTGCCAGGTGAGGGGAGATATTAACCAATTAGTGAGCTACTCCATCAGACTTGTACAAGGTAAAAGCAAAAACCTGCATACACTAGGCCCTCCATGGAAGGGTTTGAGGAGCACTGCTCTAGCCCTAAACTAGCTCAACTGATTCAAGCAGGTAAGGGCTTGATGATCAATCTCTCGTGGGCAGAGTCTGTATTAGTATAGACTCTGTCAGCAATGCCTGGAGTAAGAGAAATAATGATATGTAATGTCACATGGTTTTCTGTTTGCACCACTGATAGTTTGGTCGAATCACGATTGGGCGAAGGCGGTGCTTAATCATGTGTCAGGTGTTTTCATCGGTGTGTGCATTTCAATTAATCTACCTGAGGGAAACAACAGAACGGAGTATTCGTTGTAATATATATTTATTTATCGCAACGTCATGGCATGCCATTCTTTAGGTAAAACAACTCCATCAAAAGCACTCAAGGTATGTCGCGTTTGTGGATCGAACTTTTTCCAAAACCAGTTGACAAGCATGCTAATACAACTCTTTAGCTAATTAACATCTTTTAGCACCACCGTTGAACTGTCTTTAATGAATGTATACCGTGGACACTACTAAGATTAGAAAGAGCTCTATAAAAAACATTGTCACAAACTTCCATGTTAACTTTAAGGTTCCACAAGCAGTTTCAAATAAGAACAAAAACAATACGTGTCGGAAGGAGTTGGGGCTAGATTTTGAATTTCCTTTTCCATTGTTTCAGGGCAAATATACCAATTCCTACAGCATATGAACACAGAAGTTAAATGATGCAACTGACCAAATTACACAAGATTAACTTCTGTGTTTCAGACATTACTTGATGATAAGTTCATTCAGGTGTGCTACTGTTTCTCTGGGATACAACTACTATATGGCATGGTTGGGGGTCCCCAGGAGAAATTTCACAACCACTGATCCAAACTAGTTTCAAACAAACATAGCCCCATAACTCCTGCAGTGCAAACATACATGCTTCATTATCTCCATCACCCCACGATCAGTGCTGCAGTAAGGGGGTGTTACTGCATATGTGGGTTTCTGCATTTCACGTAGCACCCATGGATGCTCGCAATTGGTCTATGGCTGTAGGGAAAGTCACCCTGACCTTAACCAAATTATTTTTATATTTGGATTACTTAAACAGCTTCTATATCATGGATAGATTGTGAATTTCACAGAAAATCTAACATTGCTTCAACAAAATGACCAATGGTAGACTTTAATGGTGGGATTATGCAGGAACCCCCATATGCATTAACACCCACTTACTGCAGTGCTGCAAATATACCATATTGGAATTTTCCCATACTAAATGTAAGCACAATCCTCAGTCTTGTAATGGAGCCCTCCGTTGACTCCCCAGGTACCTATTGATCTTAAAGAATTCTGTTAGGAAAATCTCCTCTCTCCCACTCACAATGAAATGACATTGGAGCAGATAGGGTTCTGTCTCGTTCATGGACAGAACAACCATTTTTTTCTCACTTTGTCAGCTTGGGGATTTGACCCAGCAACCTTTTGTTTACTGGCCAAATGCTAATGGTCCAACAAACTAGCTTACCCTCACCGCTAAACATCTGGGTGAGTTTGTTGCCATGACACTCCTACATCCCAACAAGTTAACCATTTACACTTTCACATTGTATTAATGTAGCAGAATTTTATCTGCAGTGATTTGATTTAAAAGGAGCGATTAGTCTTCCTTGCTTAAGGGCACAATTACATATTTGATTGACATTGTTGGCTCTGGAATTAAAAAGTGACATTTTGGTTACTGGCCCATTACTCTTGACTACATTTCTGTATCCCACCAACTACCTCATCACCCTCTACCTCCACATTAATTGGTAGTGGCAGCAAGCCTACCTGACACCTATTCTGTCCCTTCCCATTAAGTCAACAGCTCAATGATCAAGCCTAGGAGTGTCTGATTTCCCCTGTCTTAATAATAAGCACTTACAACCTCCAATGCACATACTACTGCTAATATTTCAGCAAAGAAGACTGCTTCTCAATCATACCTACCAGGGAATAAGTCTCCCAAACCTTACATGATGTCTATAAACCTGTTTCCCTAAAGTAGAAAAATTGCACACAATATGACCTAAACTGGGAACCGTGACATTCAAGTGACTGTGCCACCAATTTGTTTTAGTTGAGGTTAGGGCCAGAAGAAATGCTGTTTTTTAGGAGAGGTTGCTAAGACCCACAGACTAATGATTCAAATGGCACCACACACAGTGCGTCCATATTCAGAGTTTTGCTAGGGAAGTGCTGAATACAGATGTTTTTTCTCATGGAGTTTAATACTTATTGGTTTCTCCCGGGGCAACACAATTTTCTATGAATAGTCAGGGCATCGCCAACTGAAGTTGCGTTTTTTGTGTTGCCCTAAAAATGGATGACCATTCTAGATGCTTCCTTTGGTAAGGCTGCCATCGGTGTTGTATACCTTGTTGCCTCCATACACTGCACAGCAAAGAGTGCTGAACTACAAACGTAACCATGTGTAATTCATATTGCACTCTGTATTTGGGATCATGACAGTGTTTTTTATAAATATTCTGTTAACTGCATATCTCCTAAAAGCAATAATTCACCAAAATTGAAGACACCATGTGCTCTTAAACATATACACATTGGACTGACAACCTTCACCCCGACAATTAAATCAGATTAAAGAGGCCAAAGAGAGAAAGAGAGAGGGTGGGGGGTCTATTTTGAGAGTTGAGACTTGTGGTGTGAAGCGGTTGAAGGTATCTGCTTTTTGTCAAAAAGTGGCAGACGCGTCAGTGACGAGTCCCCCCACCCTGCGCTCGAAGCTTGGTAACGCATGTCAAATAGGAAGGGCTAGGGCGCTGTGCATCTGATATTCGTCCAAAAGGAGGTTATTCTGCTTTCCGGATGATAAATTCAGTTTTAAGACATTAAATTAACTCTAAACGTTCACTTCATTTGTTCTTCAGAAGGACGTGTTTTTTTCAAATTATCGTCATTAGGCTATATGATAACAACCGAGTTGTATACGCTGTGCAGGATATTACTTGTAACCGTTTTCATTATAAGCAAAGTGAATGAAACACACTTTAACACTTGTTTGTATCGCGCGTAAAATCCGCTTAATTCCAATCGTCACGCCTGTACATCGAATCTAGTCTTTTTATCGCCCTGGCAACTGGTCCTCGTTGCTGCTTCCGTGACATTTCCTTGTTGCTTTGCTCATCAGCTATCCAGAACTGAATTCGTTTTTTGCGCCCTACCTTTGCGCGGGGCCATTTTTGAGAAAGTGGCTATAGGCTGTTTCACTGCTCGGTCTGTTATTTTGTTTAATTCATCTGTGGGCTTTCATGCGCCGGAGAAGTCTTATCTTTTTGAGTCAAAATGCCCGTGAGACGCGGTCATGTTGCTCTCCAAAACACTTATCTGGACACCATTATCCGGAAATTCGATGGACAAAGTAAGTGGACACACTTTGCATAATCTCTATAAAAGTAGAATAAAACTTAACGTAACTTAGTAGGCCTTAAAGACTAAAATTTTTAAAAACTCACAAAAATAGTGCCTTTTGTCGTGTACCCAGTTAGACTGTAAGGGATTCATGTCTGCTTCATATTGACTCTCTAACCTACTATAGCCTGGATTGAAATTGCACACGTGTTACTTAATTACCCTGCAAGTTATAGGCTGGTGTTTCCCTCCTATGAAGTAGCCTACATTTATTTTAAAACAGGGTTTCCCATACCTCTCCTCAAAAACCCAGATATATCACATTTGTTTTAACACTGAAATGGCACTCCTGATTCAATTAAAAAGGCTTAATTATTATTGACTAAATAAATCAGGTGTGCTAGTTTAGGGTTAAAACAATAACATTAAATGGCTGGTGTGATTGAAGAGAGGTTTGGGAATTTGATATGAAGATGTTATTTGTCTAGATGCTTGTGTGTGTGCGCCTGTGAGTTTACAATGTATTTGCACCTGCCTGTTTTTGTTCCACGTGTTATTCAATTAGGTTACGCCATGAATTACTTAACTATGTCTCTACACTAGTAAAATGAATGCACCCATTTGGAAAAAGTATACTCAACCGTGGTCTGCCAAGTTTGTACAATATACATCACAATGGACCACAACACACTCTGTAGGGCATAGTACTGTGTAATCCTTGTTGAACAGGAACTCATACCAACGGTGCATCACAGCATATAAGTTACACAAGTACCTATGTATTTTTGGATGATTTTTCCTCGATTAAATTGTTTAAAGGTTGACTTTTGCACAGCTCACTGAAACCTCACTGATTGATCTATTCAGTAAAAAATATATCCAGTTGTTGAAAAAAGAATTGGTCTGATTAGCACTGATTACAACACAGGGCTATTACCTACCCCTCAGTAACGGTTTATCTCTAGGCTAAGTCACACTGGGCCTCCTGTGCTTGTCATTGTCTGTGTGCTCTGGTCACAGTGTGAAGGCAATCTGTTGGCCAGAGGGGTACAGCTGAAAATAACCCTCTCTACCCACTACTCCACGTTAAAGGAGACGATACAATGTTCTGCTTTTCACCTCACTTTTATGTTAATAATTGCAAATGTATCACTTCACTTCGTGTTACATTAACATATTTAAAAAATGTGTAGCCTGATTTAAAACAAAACAATATTTCCCTAATGATGTCACACTATTTTAAAATATTAACTAGGTGTCATCCACAGATCCATATGTCTGTCTCAAAAATATGATTTAGCCTAATCCAACACTATAAATCCATCAGTAATAATAGTACAAATTTAGTTTTCAACCAGGAGTATTTATGAAGATTGACAATATACACATGGTAAATATTCAGTGTGTCAAAAATATCTTGCTGAGTCTGTCACACATTTAATATAAAAAAAATGGGATGCTGCAACACTTTACCTAGATAGTGCAGCACAAACATTTCTGAATGTAAAAAAACTGTAGCTATTTAAGTAGCATTAAATTGAGTTCATTAAGCAGTCATTGAGCTAATAATATTGCAATATTATTTCAACAGAGCAGTCTGTGAATCATGCTGATCTACCAAAATAACTAAATGTCTCTAATGTAGAGCTATCTAGCAGTAACGTTATGCTTGCTCCAACAATCAGGTGACAAATAAGTCGATGGCAGCTGGTGTGCTTGTAGTTTTAGCAGGAAGTCTATTTTTTTTTACAATTGCCACCATTTGTAAATTACTTCACTAGTTATTTTACCTTCTTCGGAATTAATCAGAATGCAGGGACAGTTTAAAACTAGTTTTAATATTTTAATGGCGGATTCTCTGGAATACAAAAGTCAGATTGTGATGTAAAATGTTCCATTCCTCCCTAAGCAGATGGACATTCCCTACCTATAAATGGTATGAAAATACTTTACATAAATTTAGAGTTATTTGGAATTTATTGCTAAGGCAATAAAATCTGACCTTGGAGCATTTTATTTTTAACATATATTTTCTGCTTTAATTGCTAAGTTGGCAGATATCAGCTCTGAATAATGCTTCGTCTTACTCCGATTTTTGAAGTTCTCATACAATCCCCATCAACGTTACCTTAATTTATCTCTCATCACTCGCTTTTTGTTTGTATGTGTGTATCTGCACATGCCCTTTTGTGTGTGTTTGCTTTTAAGTGCGTGTGCCCAGAGCCAAACACCACTGTAACTGCCTTGTGATGCATGTGCCAAACGACTGCTGCTTAGCAACAATCTAACTCTGAGTGTCTCTGTTCTGAGACATTGATAATGAGTTTAATATGATGTGCTTTCCACCAAACAACCACGTCCCATCACATATTTTTCAGAGGAACGACAAAAGATATTTAGGTAATTTACCCTACTATGTCTAATCATTATTTGTTTTCACAATTATCAAACAAAAGTGCTAGTCCCCTGGTCTGCTTGTTATAGAGGTTACCTGAAGTTCTGCATTCAAATCACAACATTTTTGAACACTTCTTTTCTTTACTCAGCAATGCAGAGGAATACTGTATTTCAATGGTTTTTGTAAATGGTGGAATGGTGCCTGTTCCTTTTTAAATGTATGTCTAGCTTTCCTGTAATAGTCCACTGGGGTGGTCTTGAATCCCTGAAATGATTTGTTCCACAGGCCTAATTATTTTAACTCCCACCCATTGTTAGGTGAGTAAGTTTAGTTGGTGAGGAACTGCAGCTGGACTGATCGTTATCACACAGCTCATTCAACAAAATGCCTTTAGTTGATACATGCGTGGTGAGGTTATATATTCATCAACTATCCAACCAGCATTTAATTCAAAGGCACCTGACTTGTTGTGATGAAACTGTGCTGCGAAGCCCCACAGAAGCCCCGTTCCTGCAGTCTTGAAGATGATCTATTTTGAACTTTCATTAAAAAGAGTGCTGAAATATGGCAAATGTGTTGTTCACCATGAGGTGTATTGCAGCATCAACAGTTTTCATAATCAAACCAACTGTCCCCAGTACCTCATTGTCACTTCCTAGTATTTTACTTTTGGTTGAAACAGCTTTAAAAACTGTAAAAACAATATACATACATACATACATACATACATACATACATACATACATACATACATACATACATACATACATACATACATACATACATACATACATACATACATACATACATACATACATACATACATACATACATTGTGGCCAAAAGTTTGCATACCCCATGCAGAATTGGTAAAGATGTATCATTTTCAAAGAACATGAGTGAACAGGCAAAACAATTTGGTTTTATTTCTCATGGGATTCATATTCAACTGTATGTGATAACAAAATGGCACTATCATAAAGGAAAAAATGGCAACAAAGGAAATAATGAAATTACACCTGTTCAGAAGTCTGCATGTCCTCAGTTCTCAATATGGTGTATTTCCCACTTTAGTATCAAAACCGGGGTGCAGTCGTTTGTGATAGTGTTTAATAACAGCGGATCCCAACCCTCTCCTCGAGTACCCCCAGCCATGCCACAGTTTAGTTGTAGCCCTGAACTAGTACACCAGATTCACTAATCAAGGACTTGTTAATTAGTAGACATGTTAAATCAGGTGTGCTAGCTCAGGGGTAGTTCAAATACATGGATAATCTGGGGGTACTCCAGGAGAGGGTTTGGAATCACTGTTCTATAAGACCCTGAATTCTTGCATGTGGTATAGCTGCCCATTTGTCTTGGCAAATCGTAAGGATCAAACCAACAAACCTGGCGCTTACGGCCATTGTAAACACTGCCAACAATGCCACATGGTGGTGCTCAGATTACTGTATGTCAGCTGTAGGATAAGGACAAAAAACAAAATTGCATTACATTACTAGACCATGTCATTAAAAAGCACACAGTATGGCATATTAAGATAAAAAACAGACCTAACCTAAATCGCTCATCATTTAAACATTTTATCAGACAAGTCCTTAAGACTCAAGCCCATCATTTGCATCTAAGGTTGGCATCAAAAGCTGGCTTAAAACAAGCTGTGGATTTTTATTTTGGAAATTGAACAATGGTTGCAAAGCTTATGGGTAGAGCACAGGCTCAGCATTAGGGTGGAGTATTAATTTTGACAACTTTTGAGTAATTTCAGTTTAATTTTTGTATCAGTCTACTCTAACTATGGACAACATGTCTTAGCCATGTCCAAACACATATTTGATTGTGCACATGATGGAAGTAAAATATTGGGAAAATACTTAGTTTGTCTGATGAAAAAAATGTAAAGTCTAAAATGATGAACTAAATAGTTTTAGTTTAAATATAGTCTTTATTCTTTCTTTGAGAATGTGAATTCAGGCAACCGCTCACATCCCGTCTGCAGAATCCAAATGCATTGAACAAATAATAAAACCTTTGTCTAGAGACTGTGTATACTGATTAAAAACTTCAAGTAAGACAGAAATAGTTGACAAATTAAAACTGCTAAGGGGGCAGTTAAAAATAATGAAGGGGCTAATTGTTTGCTGTACACATTTATCTTGCAACTAAATAGCCTAATAGACAACCTAATAGCAATAAAGTTCCGGTTACACTTTATTTGGAGTTGTTGGATTGTTGATATTTTGTTGATAGTCATATCATCAACCAACTATCTATCTGTTGATAAGCAACTAAATGTAGTTTAAGGGTAGGGGTATGTTTAGAATATGTTTTATGGTAATGCTTTTTTTAACCGGGAATGGTTAAGGTTAGGATTAGAGTTAGGGTTAGTGATAGTTTGTTAAACTGTTGTTGATATTCTGCAGATAATCTGTAGAGCATCTACAGATACACTTTTTGGACTCTCAAAATAAAGTGTTACCAAAGTTCCTAAGAGATACTTAGCCATCTTCCCAAAATCTTTTGGTAAGGTCCCCTTTCTACACCAGCTTCTACAGCGTGCAGTGAAGTTCAAGTCGAATGAGCACAAACAGCTCTGTCCATGATTGTGAATGTGAAATAACAGCGCTATGTTTTTGAATCATGTTTGAATGATGTTTGTGCAGTTGGAAATGAGACGATGGATCAGATGACAAGCTTCGAATATTTTAGGGGGAAAACTTCAAAAGTGTTTTTATTGCTGTCCTCTAAACTATGCAGTATTTAAAACTTAAACTGGGGGCTCTAACCTCCTTGTGGCGTTGGGTCTTGTAGAGCATTGTGATAGCGGTACCGCTTAGTGTTAAGAGTTTCACATATTTTACTAGCTATGTTTGGTTCATGTGTTTCACAGATACAAAGTACTGACAACAGTTTGTATTTAGAAAAATGATCTATAAGCGAGTAAATGGAGACATGAGTTAAAAATGTAATGTGTATACATTAATTCGAAGTCATAACAGGGTGTTCGTACATTATCTTACAATTGTAATAATATGTATGGTTAAACTTTTGGCTGGTATATCTCTCCATATACAGAGCCCTGACCTCAACTTCACTGAACACCTTTGGGATGAATTGAAACAGTGATTGTGAGCCGGGTCTTCTCGTCCAATGTCAGTGCTTTTGACCCCACAAATTCTCTTTGGCTAAATGGGTACAAATTCCAACAATGACACTCCAAGATCTTGTGGAAAGCCTTCCTAATAGAGTGGCAACTCTTTTAGCCACAAAGGGGGGAGGGGCAACTCCATATTAATGCCCATGGTATTGGAGTAAGATGTCCAAACATCTCACATGGGTGTGATGGTGTCCACAATATTTATGTAGATAAAGGGTATTTAGTCAAATGCAATTGCTTTGCAATGGAAAACATGTCTGAGTCAATTTCTGTGTTAGTTTGTTCTCTAAGTAGCATTGCGCGTGCGGCTGGTAGTCTTTGCGCTCGTGGCTGGTCCTTTTTGCGCTTGTACTTGAATTTTTCTTTGCGAAGTAGCTTCTGCATGTGCGTGTGTTTTGAGACTGAATTGACGTCATCGACAGAGCCTTATAACCGATTTTAGGTAGCACTCGCGCAATCCTCGCCCTGCTCTCCCTAAAGCTGGGAGCACACCTTCCCTTAAGCAAGTTGAACCAGTTGAGGTGTCCAGTCACATGAGTTGCATTTACTATATTATATTATATTATATTTACTATATTAGCCATCACTGATCATTTTAATTTACCACATTCCCAACAAATGGTGCATTTTCATATATACTGTTTATACCCTGACCTCTACCTCAACGTGCTGTTCCCCCAGACCGTAAGTTCCTGATAGCCAACGCCCAGATGAAGAACTGTGGCATCATCTACTGCAATGAGGGCTTCTGCCAGATGTTTGGCTTCTCACGGGCAGAGATCATGCAGCAGCCCGGCACGTGCCAGTTCTTGGCGGGGCCTGGCACAATGAAGACGGCTCTGACACAGCTGGCACAGGCCCTGCTAGGATCAGAGGAGCGCAAGGTGGAGATCCTCTACTATGACAAAGAAGGTAGGAAACTGTGGCGTTTGTGACCGACAGAAAGAGATGGAAGGAGCAGAGGAGTCAGAGTGATAACATTATTAATGGACACTTTTAAATGAGTCATATACAGAATAAGTGAAATATCACCTGTTAATCTCCCGCAACAATGAGCCACAGCTACATGTAACAATCCCTGAACTTAAATACTAAACTAATGACAGAATTTAATGTAGCTGGGGCACTAATTAAGAATATTGATTGGCTAAAGGAAGTCATGTGATGCAGACGTGAATACAGAAGCTGAAACAGAAACTGTAAACAATGCACACGGGACAGAAACCATAGGAACATCACATACAGGGGAGCAATAAAAAAAAAAATTACATGTGTTTTAGGGAGACAGTGACAAATAGTCTACAGACATTTCAGGTGAAATATATGTATTCTCCAATTTATTTATGTAATTTACATATATAAAAAGCTGATTGAGTACTAATTCACATTTACAATGGCAACTTAGCCAATAGCATAGCAATTCCAAGTCAACGTTTAGTTACACATGTAACTGTCGAAGACACTTAAAAAAATAACGGTATGAACAATGGAACAAGAATTTAGTCAGGGATGTTACATCATCTGAGATGCGACATATGAGGTGATAATTACAAGTAACCAGTGGAACCTTGTAGAAAGTTGCTTGTGTCTATCTTAAATAATGTGGTGGGTCAGGTGCATTATAGTTGAATATAATGACAGCCGAGGGGGTGTTGATTTTAGAGATGACCAATGTGAGGTATCTACCAGAATGAAGGTGGTGTTGATTTTAGAGATGACCAATGTGAGGTATCTACCAGAAT